>BMAC01000168.1:1427516-1498048 GCA_014905375.1 Phtheirospermum japonicum
AAAAAAAAAAAAAAAAGAATATTAACATGTAATTAGCAAAATTTTCGTAGCCTTTTAGGATGTGTCATTATGAGTGGTGCACACGTACTTCCAATTGTATAGGGTGATAGTGTCCATCATGCATCATGCATGAAATTAGTTGTGCATGATTAAGACTACCACAAATTAACATCTTTATCGTGGGTTTAATGATTCAATTTGATTCTGGTTTTATTTCTTTTTCATCTAATTAGAGGCCTTCATACGAAATTGACAAATGTTGAACATAAAAAAGGATTAAAATGTGAAGGACTCATAGAGATTTGGTAAAAAAATTGTGTAAAACCATTTAATGAAGTAAGTCTATTAGCTAGTGCCTAAATTTAGCAATAACAAAATAATAGTTAATATAACTTTAGATATCATTACAAAAACGAGTTGAGAATACAATATTTTTTATTTTTTTATTTTTATATTTAAAAAACTTCATAATGATCAGAATTATTTTTTTTATATTATATATTATTTAATTAATAATATATATATATATATATATATATATATATATATTATATATATATATATATATTACTTAATAATTATAATAATTAATAAATAAATTATTAGATACGCACATGCACATGACACATTTAATGCATCTAAATTCTAATGGGTGGAAATACTTTTGTACTGACATCATATATAGCAACTTAGGTAATAGGCGCAATAACCCACCATCTTTGGTTAAATAAATAAAATAATTGAGCAATCAGAGAGTTAAATAAATGCTCATCTTATCCATTTATAGAAATCACGCCCAACATTCTGTCAAATCAATCCCAAATTTGTATAGAAAATATTATCACCTTTTGGTTTCCTACATACCATAACTTGCTCTTGTAGATGCTACAATAGCTGTAACTTTTTCATTTTTCTAAACTTTACACAAATAATTTTGCAGCCAAAAAAAGAAAATAAAAGGAAAAACGGCTTTAATTTAACAAGGACTAATGTAAGTAAAGGAAAAAAAAATTAAATACAAAGAAGAGCAATGCAATTACACAGTGGGCCCATTTATGCTCCCATTGCTAAAAGAAAGTACCCTGGAAAAAAAAAAAGATTGGATGCTAAATAAATAAAATAAAATAATAATTACAAAAATGACACCATTTTTCTTTTGGCATTGTACATACGTTACAAATTCACACTCTTTAGGGTGCACTAATGTAACACAAAACATCAGGGGCTTTTCTGTAATTTTAAGATAAACTGGGCTCATGGGTGGTGTTTGTAATTAACCTAAAATAAATAAATATTACCAGGAGTTAGGAAATGAAACACTTGAGCTTAGCACGTGTAATAATAGTTATTGCACTAAACTGAACTAAGCAAAAACCATGATACCATTAGTTCTGTCTTAACTCAGATTGCCATCTTCGAATAGAAAAATTTAATAAAAAATAAAAAATAAAAAATAAAAATAAAAAATAAAAACTGAAAACAACATTGTTTTTCTCAGTGGCTTAACACGTCAAACAACACTTCATCAAAGAAGGGCAGATGGACATTATTTAGCCAAGTGTGCTCTCTATATAAATAGGGCCACCATAAAGAAACTCATGTAAAACAACAACAAAAACAAAATGGACGATGAACCACCAGGGTGCTGGTGAAAAAGCCCAGCCCGGTCGAAACCAAGCTGCAGCTAACCGTGGACGAAGTGGTTGAAGAGTACGTGGGCCCGTTCGGGTTCTCACAGCTACTGCAAGTGCTTTTGGTGTCGTTGGCTCGGATATTCGATTCCCAATGCACACTCGTGACCATTATTCACGGACGCTCAGCCCGAGTCGTGGCGGTGCGTGGGCCGGAATGTGGCGGGCCGGGGTGGAAACGCGGCTTCGGTTTGCGGGCTGAAGCCCGGGACTTGGGAGTGGAGTGGCGGCAACACAAGCTCGACGATTGCGGAGTGGGGATTGGTTTGTGACCGTAGATTTCTTGCTGCTCTACCAACATCAGTCTACTTTCTTGGTCTCTTATAGGTCCCACTCATCCTCAGTATTATTTTTATATCATAATTTTTTTCATACTAACAGTAAAACAATTCCAAAAGTATAGCATCATCAAAAACACATGCATCGTCTCCCTTTTTCTTTTTAATGTTTTTTTTTTTCATATTAATTTGGGTTAAGTTGAAAAAAAAATCTCTCAAGGTTTTGTTACAACAAAAACCCATCTATCTTTCAAAATTACAAATAAACCTTCATATTTGCTTTCATTTATAAATTACACCCTTCATAAGGGTATCCCTTCATAGGGGTATTTGTAAAGTAAATACAAACCTGAAGGGGGTGTTAAAAAAAAAAAAAAAAGAATATTAACATGTAATTAGCAAAAATTTCGTAGCCTTTTAGGATGTGTCATTATGAGTGGTGCACACGTACTTCCAATTGTATAGGGTGATAGTGTCCATCATGCATCATGCATGAAATTAGTTGTGCATGATTAAGACTACCACAAATTAACATCTTTATCGTGGGTTTAATGATTCAATTTGATTCTGGTTTTATTTCTTTTTCATCTAATTAGAGGCCTTCATACGAAATTGACAAATGTTGAACATAAAAAAGGATTAAAATGTGAAGGACTCATAGAGATTTGGTAAAAAAATTGTGTAAAACCATTTAATGAAGTAAGTTCTATTAGCTAGTGCCTAAATTTAGCAATAACAAAATAATAGTTAATATAACTTTAGATATCATTACAAAAACGAGTTGAGAATACAATATTTTTTATTTTTTTATTTTTATATTTAAAAAACTTCATAATGATCAGAATTATTTTTTTTATATTTATATTTATTTAATTAATAATATATATATATATATATATATATATATATATATTATATATATATATATATATTACTTAATAATTATAATAATTAATAAATAAATTATTAGATACGCACATGCACATGACACATTTAATGCATCTAAATTCTAATGGGTGGAAATACTTTTGTACTGACATCATATATAGCAACTTAGGTAATAGGCGCAATAACCCACCATCTTTGGTTAAATAAATAAAATAATTGAGCAATCAGAGAGTTAAATAAATGCTCATCTTATCCATTTATAGAAATCACGCCCAACATTCTGTCAAATCAATCCCAAATTTGTATAGAAAATATTATCACCTTTTGGTTTCCCTACATACCATAACTTGCTCTTGTAGATGCTACAATAGCTGTAACTTTTTCATTTTTCTAAACTTTACACAAATAATTTTGCAGCCAAAAAAAGAAAATAAAAGGAAAAACGGCTTTAATTTAACAAGGACTAATGTAAGTAAAGGACAAAAAAATTAAATACAAAGAAGAGCAATGCAATTACACAGTGGGCCCATTTATGCTCCCATTGCTAAAAGAAAGTACCCTGGAAAAAAAAAAGATTGGATGCTAAATAAATAAAATAAAATAATAATTACAAAAATGACACCATTTTTCTTTTGGCATTGTACATACGTTACAAATTCACACTCTTTAGGGTGCACTAATGTAACACAAAACATCAGGGGCTTTTCTGTAATTTTAAGATAAACTGGGCTCATGGGTGGTGTTTGTAATTAACCTAAAATAAATAAATATTACCAGGAGTTAGGAAATGAAACACTTGAGCTTAGCACGTGTAATAATAGTTATTGCACTAAACTGAACTAAGCAAAACCATGATACCATTAGTTCTGTCTTTACTCAGATTGCCATCTTCGAATAGAAAAAATTTAATAAAAAATAAAAAATAAAAAATAAAAAATAAAAAATAAAAACTGAAAACAACATTGTTTTTCTCAGTGGCTTAACACGTCAAACAACACTTCATCAAAGAAGGGCAGATGGACATTATTTAGCCAAGTGTGCTCTCTATATAAATAGGGCCACCATAAAGAAACTCATGTAAAACAACAACAAAAACAAAATGGACGATGAACCACCAGGGTGCTGGTGAAAAAGCCCAGCCCGGTCGAAACCAAGCTGCAGCTAACCGTGGACGAAGTGGTTGAAGAGTACGTGGGCCCGTTCGGGTTCTCACAGCTACTGCAAGTGCTTTTGGTGTCGTTGGCTCGGATATTCGATTCCCAATGCACACTCGTGACCATTATTCACGGACGCTCAGCCCGAGTCGTGGCGGTGCGTGGGGCCGGAATGTGGCGGGCCGGGGTGGAAACGCGGCTTCGGTTTGCGGGCTGAAGCCCGGGACTTGGGAGTGGAGTGGCGGCAACACAAGCTCGACGATTGCGGAGTGGGGATTGGTTTGTGACCGTAGATTTCTTGCTGCTCTACCAACATCAGTCTACTTTCTTGGTCTCTTATAGGTCCCCACTCATCCTCAGTATTATTTTTATATCATAATTTTTTTCATACTAACAGTAAAACAATTCCAAAAGTATAGCATCATCAAAAACACATGCATCGTCTCCCTTTTTCTTTTTAATGTTTTTTTTTTTCATATTAATTTGGGTTAAGTTGAAAAAAAAATCTCTCAAGGTTTTGTTACAACAAAAACCCATCTATCTTTCAAAATTACAAATAAACCTTCATATTTGCTTTCATTTATAAATTACACCCTTCATAAGGGTATCCCTTCATAGGGGTATTTGTAAAGTAAATACAAACCTGAAGGGGGTGTTAAAAAAAAAAAAAAAAGAATATTAACATGTAATTAGCAAAAATTTCGTAGCCTTTTAGGATGTGTCATTATGAGTGGTGCACACGTACTTCCAATTGTATAGGGTGATAGTGTCCATCATGCATCATGCATGAAATTAGTTGTGCATGATTAAGACTACCACAAATTAACATCTTTATCGTGGGTTTAATGATTCAATTTGATTCTGGTTTTATTTCTTTTTCATCTAATTAGAGGCCTTCATACGAAATTGACAAATGTTGAACATAAAAAAGGATTAAAATGTGAAGGACTCATAGAGATTTGGTAAAAAAATTGTGTAAAACCATTTAATGAAGTAAGTTCTATTAGCTAGTGCCTAAATTTAGCAATAACAAAATAATAGTTAATATAACTTTAGATATCATTACAAAAACGAGTTGAGAATACAATATTTTTTATTTTTTTATTTTTATATTTAAAAAACTTCATAATGATCAGAATTATTTTTTTTATATTTATATTTAATATATATATATATATATATATATATATATATATATATATATATATATATATTACTTAATAATTATAATAATTAATAAATAAATTATTAGATACGCACATGCACATGACACATTTAATGCATCTAAATTCTAATGGGTGGAAATACTTTTGTACTGACATCATATATAGCAACTTAGGTAATAGGCGCAATAACCACCATCTTTGGTTAAATAAATAAATAATTGAGCAATCAGAGAGTTAAATAAATGCTCATCTTATCCATTTATAGAAATCACGCCCAACATTCTGTCAAATCAATCCCAAATTTGTATAGAAAATATTATCACCTTTTGGTTTCCTACATACCATAACTTGCTCTTGTAGATGCTACAATAGCTGTAACTTTTTCATTTTTCTAAACTTTACACAAATAATTTTGCAGCCAAAAAAAGAAAATAAAAGGAAAAACGGCTTTAATTTAACAAGGACTAATGTAAGTAAAGGACAAAAAAAATTAAATACAAAGAAGAGCAATGCAATTACACAGTGGGCCCATTTATGCTCCCATTGCTAAAAGAAAGTACCCTGGAAAAAAAAAAGATTGGATGCTAAATAAATAAAATAAAATAATAATTACAAAAATGACACCATTTTTCTTTTGGCATTGTACATACGTTACAAATTCACACTCTTTAGGGTGCACTAATGTAACACAAAACATCAGGGGCTTTTCTGTAATTTTAAGATAACTGGCTCATGGGTGGTGTTTGTAATTAACCTAAAATAAATAAATATTACCAGGAGTTAGGAAATGAAACACTTGAGCTTAGCACGTGTAATAATAGTTATTGCACTAAACTGAACTAAGCAAAACCATGATACCATTAGTTCTGTCTTACTCAGATTGCCATCTTCGAATAGAAAAATTTAATAAAAAATAAAAAATAAAAAATAAAAAATAAAAAATAAAAACTGAAAACAACATTGTTTTTCTCAGTGGCTTAACACGTCAAACAACACTTCATCAAAGAAGGGCAGATGGACATTATTTAGCCAAGTGTGCTCTCTATATAAATAGGGCCACCATAAAGAAACTCATGTAAAACAACAACAAAAACAAAATGGACGATGAACACCAGGTGCTGGTGAAAAAGCCCAGCCCGGTCGAAACCAAGCTGCAGCTAACCGTGGACGAAGTGGTTGAAGAGTACGTGGGCCCGTTCGGGTTCTCACAGCTACTGCAAGTGCTTTTGGTGTCGTTGGCTCGGATATTCGATTCCCAATGCACACTCGTGACCATATTCACGGACGCTCAGCCCGAGTCGTGGCGGTGCGTGGGGCCGGAATGTGGCGGGGCCGGGGGTGGAAACGCGGCTTCGGTTTGCGGGCTGAAGCCCGGGACTTGGGAGTGGAGTGGCGGCAACACAAGCTCGACGATTGCGGAGTGGGGATTGGTTTGTGACCGTAGATTTCTTGCTGCTCTACCAACATCAGTCTACTTTCTTGGTCTCTTATAGGTCCCCACTCATCCTCAGTATTATTTTTATATCATAATTTTTTTCATACTAACAGTAAAACAATTCCAAAAGTATAGCATCATCAAAAACACATGCATCGTCTCCCTTTTTCTTTTTAATGTTTTTTTTTTTCATATTAATTTGGGTTAAGTTGAAAAAAAAATCTCTCAAGGTTTTGTTACAACAAAAACCCATCTATCTTTCAAAATTACAAATAAACCTTCATATTTGCTTTCATTTATAAATTACACCCTTCATAAGGGTATCCCTTCATAGGGGTATTTGTAAAGTAAATACAAACCTGAAGGGGGTGTTTTATAATTTTGAAGGATTAACAGAATTTTTAGTAATTAAGAAAAACCTTATGGTTTTTTTTCTCTGTTTTTTTTTTGCAATTGTCCCTGTTAATTTCTGGTGTTCTTTTTTTTTTTTTTTTTTTTTTTGCCTTTTCCCCCTGAACTCTTGCATCCTTAACAACTAGTAGCTCAAAGATCAAACAATAAAAAAAAACTCGACTTTTACTAAGTATAAATTGGACAAAACACTCAAGATTTGGTCCAAGTAAAACAACAAAAAAACATCTATCTTTCAAAATTACAAACACACCTTGACATTTGTTTTCGTTTTACAAATTAGACCCTCAACAAATGTTTTGTGAAGTAAATAAAAACTTGAAGGGGGTGCTCGTAATTCTGAAAAATAACTGGAATCTTTTTTGTAATTAGGCAAAACCCTGGGTAGTTTTTTTTGTAATTATCCCATTAAAATCTGCTTCTTCTTTTTTTTCTACTCTTTTATCATACACAACTAGTAGCTGAAAACTCAAGGGAAAAAAAACTGACTCCTATAAAGTATAAGAATTGGTATCTAAAATCTTAACACCTATCACTTCAAGCATGCACGAGAATATAATATGCTCAATCTTTTTTGAAGTGAACTAACAACGAGTTACCATATTTTCTAACAGGCTCTGCAGTCTTCGGACGTTTAGCCGATGCGTTCTTAGGAAGGAAAAGATCAGTGTTGCTCTCATGCCTTCTAACCTCCGTCACCATTTTCCTCACTTCACTCTCTCCCAACATATGGATTTACACTCTCCTCCGTTTCGCAAACGGGTTTTCCCGGGCCGGCATCGGGATAAGCTGCCTCGTCCTCTCCACCGAAGCTGTTGGCCGTAAATGGCGTGGCCAAGTGGGCCAATACGGGTTTTTCTTCTTTGCAGCGGGCTTCCTTTCGATTCCCGTTATCGCTTACCCAACCCGAACATGTTGGCGAAATTTATACAAGATTATCTCAGTCCTCCCGCTTTTTTACTCGATCTTTATACTAATGCCCTTTGTTTCAGAGTCTCCGAGATGGCTTCTAGTACGTGGTAGAACCGAAGAGGCCCTTGACGTGTTGAGAAAATACGCGAGAATGAACGGAAAAGAATTGCCTGCGAATCTGAGCCTCGTAAAACCGTTTAGCAACGAGAAAACGGGTGTAGAGAAAGGAGAAGAAAATAACGCTTCGCCTATTGAGAAATTTTGGAATACTAAATGGGCTGTGAGAAGGATGGCTGTGGTTATGATGACGGGCTTTGGAGTCGGGTTCGTGTATTACGGGATTCAACTCAACGTCGAGAACCTCAGTTTCAACCTTTACTTCACGGTCGCGATAAACGCGATGATGGAGATCCCGGCCGTTTTCATAGGCAGCGTGCTGTTGAGTTTCGCGAACCGGCGGTTAATTTTCTCCGTTTCGTCTTTTCTCGCGGGTATTTCTTGCGTTTTCTGCGTTATTTTCTCGAGCGCGGGGAAAAAGAACGGAAAGACAAAAACGGGAAGCTTGGTTCAGCTGATGATCGAGGCGTTTGGCTTCATGGCTGCTTCGACCTCGTTCGACGTGTTGTATATATACTGTGTGGAGCTTTTTCCGACGAACGTGAGGAATTTCGCCGTGTCGATGATGAGACAGGCGTTGATGTTGGGGGCTTCGATTTCGCCTCTGCTGGTTGTGTACGGGAGAATGAGCCCGTCTCTTTCGTTTGTTGTGTTTGGGGTGTTGTCTTTTGTTAGCGGGCTGTTGAGCTTGTGGCTGCCCGAAACTAGGAATTGTCCGCTGTACGAAACTCTGGAGCAACAAGAAGAGGAAGAGAGATTAGATTGCGCGTGTGCGGAATCGGAAATTGAAATGGGCAAGAAGGTGCAAATGTAAATTTGTTAGTGTCACAGTATTTCTTGTTTTTCTACTTAACAATGTAAGATTGAAATTGCAAGAAGTAATTAAAAGGAATGTCAGAAGATAGGTTTTTTATGTCTTGTTTGTTTAATTTTTGTACAACTTCTAAAAATTATCTGCTCGACTCAAAATTCGGGTTCGGAAATTTAAGTTACCTGCTCGACTCAATCCGGTTCTGCAAGAAGCAAGACAAATCCCAGCCATTCATAACCAGAAAATAATCAGCTGGCTCAAGAACACAATTAAAGCACAAAATAGATACATCCATGGATTTCCAATATATTTCGGGTAAAATGATAAAGCAAATAGAACCTGATAATTTATATAACACCCAAAAAACAACTGAAATAAGATGCAGGAAAATAGTGTAGAAATTACTATCAATGATCATATCTCAGGCGCCAGCAAGAAAATTAATCCCACTACAAAGCAAACACTAAACATCAAACCAACATGACTGAGTTAAATTAAAGCGAGATTAAAAAAAAACAAAAAACCCTAATTTCATTTTGAAAGAGAACACAGTAAAATCCCCAAATTAAAGCAAATTAGTGAACTTTTTTCAGCAAAACAGTACTAAAAGCATTGTTTTTATACAGGACAAACTGAAGTAAAAGCAGAAATTCTGATTGAATTTTTCATTCATTTACAGTAGCGATCGGCTTTCTTCTTGACCCGGTCGTCTAGGGCATCCTCAACGGACTTCTTCTTCGCATTCGGGTCGTACCCGAATTTCTTCGTTTCGACGGGGAATATCTCATCGTACTTCATCTTCTTCGCCGCGTCGATCGTGTACACATCCGCCGCACCGGAGCCCGAATCGACGACGCTGATACTCGGGTCCTCGACCAAAACGGCGTCGTCTTGGAGCGTGTTCTTGTTCTTATTCTTCTTCTTCTTTTTCTTCTTGTCTATAGCCTTCTCGCGGGTGGCCAGCTCGCCGCCCTTGAAGGCTAGCCGTCCGCTTCTCACCCTCTCGTACGCCTCCGACATGGTTAGGTTACTGTGAGTCTTGATCGGAGATTGATAGCGAATTTAGGGGAGGAGGTTTTTATCAACGGATTTTCCTATATTCTCTTGGACATCGGCATTTGATATCGGGAATAGGTGAAAATTATAAATAAATATTATAAGTTTATCCAATTTTATAAGTTTAAGGTGTTTTGACTAAATTTTTGAAAATTGTATTTATATTTGGATTGAGATTTAACATATGTTTACTGTTCGGGTTTTTCCATGTGTTCGTAATTAATTTTATTTTTTTACACTACCCAATATTGAGATCAAAAAGTAACACTTTGTTCGATACATGTTTTAAAATACTATTTTATCCTTTTTTAAATGTTCCTAAAAACGAGTCCACATATGAATGTTGGTTTTTATGGTAATTGTTGAACCTTTCAAAAAGCAAATGTTACTTTTCCTATATTTATTTTATTCTTTATTCAATTAATTATTAATATGAAATAAACTTCCAATTTTTATGATGATTTTTTATTCAGTATTCATTTGTACATTTGTTTTTTTGTTTTGATGAGATTTTCCAAATTTTTTGAAAATGCACGATTATTTAGGGTTTATTTCATAAAATCAAATAATTCTTCACACTGACCTTTATTTTTAGAATTCATAATGATCCATAATTTAAGTTTTAAAATTTTTCATTCTGCATTTGCCCCCCGTTATATTCTCCACCAGATTATAGTGCTTATTTTAATTCTTTATCATATATTGATTTATGGTTTCACAGGTTAGCTGCCTAATTGAAGGTGTAGCATATATTTATTCAATTTCTTAATAATATTTACAAGATGAAAATGCATGATACATTTGAGAATTTTTTGATATTTCAAATGAGTTTCAAATTGTATTCTAATATGATATTACACATTTGAAAATACTCAATGTTTTCAATTTTATTTTTTTTTCAACTTATTTGAAATGTGTGGAATTTTCTTTATTATTTGCAAAATATATTTTATTTTGAATAAATTTTGTTTTATATATATATATATATATATATTATATATATCAAATCTAACATTCCCTTATCTTTATTTTTTATTAAAATCTTTCAAATAATATAGTTTTAGAAAAAGTCTATATTCTTCTTTGTTTATTTTTGTTTTTCACAATAAAATATTTATATTTTTTAAATATTTTGTGGTATAGTATTAAAAAGATATTTTATTATACAACAGATATATTTTGAATCATCAATTTATAGTAATGATTAGTTTATTTATATACAACAGATATTTTAGGGTTACAATATATGCACTCTTAAATTTATGTGCAAATATAACATTGTAATAAACATAAAAATCATATTTCATTGAGATTATAACCTTTTATTTATTAAATCACTCTTTTTTCTTTTTATTCCTTTTCCTTTTTCATTTTTAAACAAAATTTTGGTTTAAATAAAAAAAACAACTGTGCATTCAGAAAAAGGAAAAAAAACACGAAATAACAAGGACTAATTGCTTAAAAAATCCCAACCCTTTTCAAATTTGTAAATTTAATATACGTAAGATTTAGAACTCAATTGATAATTTTAGAAAATTATTTTAGCAATTGCTGCTCGATAAGTAGCACACACTGGTGCACCTCATAAATCGATACTCGAACGAACATATTTAGAGTATCTTGTAATTGAATGCCCCTTCGATATAACGTGAAATCATATTATCGCCATCTTTGCAAAGGTCAACACGCGCTATTAGCTAATAAAAGTCCTGTGTGTAAAATAAATCCCCTCAATGACAAAATAAACTTAATACCAAAACCATAAAAGACTCATAGCAAGTATAAATAAAAACCTTTATAATAAATAAATAATAACAACTCAAAATACGAAATAAACACGGTAATATAATAAATAGTTGACCCATATATTTAAATAAGTTTTCCCACGCGGTCGTATTTTTCTATAAATGCAAACGCAGCCTCGTTGACCATGTTTGACAATCAGCGGATAGTGGATAGTGATTTGTACTTTTTTGTACATTTTTTTGTTATATTTTTGTGTCGCATTCGAGTGTGTTTTGCTTGCATTTATGGGTTTTAGGAGTCGTTTTGGCCTATTTTGTTAGTTTTAGGTTTTTATATCTTTTGTGCGGTTTTTAGTAGTTTTTCGTACATTTTTACCCTTTTTCGTATTTTTGGCCGTAGGATGACCAAACGGGTCTCGCGCACGCTTAGGGCATCTCTTTCGACTCGGATTGGAACGGGAAAAGAAAGAGAACACAGCGTGAACGAGGAGCGACAACCGGTGGACGTTTAGAGCGAAACGAGAAAATCGAGCCGGAGCAGTCAAGCCAGTCGATCGACTGGAATTTCAGTCGATCGACTGATTGTCCAGTCGATCGACTAGATCTCTCCAAATTGACTAGAGTACAAAAGGTTTGGCAATTTTAGGCGAAACAGTCGATCGACTGACCCTTAGTCGATCGACTGAGTCGCAGTCTAACTCGTGAATTTTATCCCTTTTTGACAATTTTACCCCTGCGACTTTGTATTTATAGGCCCACCTTTCTCTAACCTTAACAAACTCTCCTTGATGGTTTTGGACCTAGTTCTATCTCCTCCAAGCATTTCCTTTCTCTTGCAATTTAAAACCCTAGCTTAATTCTTAGCTTACGTAGTTTAGTTAGCTTAGTAGTTAGTTTAGTTAGATTAATTTTAGTTGGCAAGTGTTGGAGAGGGTGACAATCTCCTTCACTTGTTGCTCTTTGTTGTATTGAAGATTTGATTGTTTTTGAAGGTTGTAATTTGGGTTTGAAGCTTTTGGTGTTCAATGAAATTGGTAGTTTTCTTTCCCTTTACTTTTATGCTTAGTTATTGATTTATTGTTCATGTTGTTGTGTTGTTTTTGTTAGTTGAATTTGTTTAGGGTATGTTGTTAGATTTAGTTTGTCATGTTGTTCTTGCAATTCTATTCCTCTTGCATTTGTTTTCTTTCAAAACTCCATGGATGTTGGTTTGAATATTTTTACCTCTTTAGTCTAAACAAACTCTTGGGTTCTTGAAAGATGTATGAGCTTTCCTCTTTGGTGATTTGACTTTCTTTTCAATTTAATACTTTTAATCAATCTCAATTTCAAATGCTTTTAATTTTCCTCCATGTCTTCTCTTTTAATTTCAAGCCTTCTTGAATTTAGTAGTTCTAATTTATTTAAGGTTTTTAATTAGGTTTAATTAATAACCTTAAAATTGATTACTCTCAAACAAGCTTTAATTCGTATTTGATGCAATTAGTTTAGAAATTACGGGTTTAGGGTCGAAGCTCGTTTAGAACCATTAATCGGAGTTTGTCGAGACTCGGGATTGACAACCCTGAGAATTGGGTTATGTGCTCGGCAAAAACCGATTGATCGTGGAGACGAACCGACACCCTAAACCCTCATTTTCATTATTTTCATTTAAATCTTTTTTTAATTAAAGTCTCCTTTTAAATTCAAGTTTTAACATAAAACTCAAACCAAACCAATGACTTAATGCTTTCTTAGGAGTAGATTAATTTAATTGAGATTAACAAGAGATTAAGTAAAAACACCGACCGCCGATAATATCTAATTCTCGAGAGACACGACTCGGGAAAAGTTTACCGCTCTACAATCGACTCCGTACTACTGCGGAGACGATTTCTTAGAGTGCTAAAAAAATTTCGATCAGATGCTATCCGCTGATTGCATTAGCTGTTATCTAATTTGACTAGATGATTTTATTAGCAATTTGTATAAAATTGTTTGATAAATATTTGAGAACTGATAATTGCTTCATCATGTAAAATGACTAAAAAGAGACATTCGTACAATTTATTGTTGAATATTTATTTTATTAATAACATAAGTTTATAATATATTGAATTATTAAAGTAACTTTTATAGAAAAAAATAGTCATTATTTAAAAGTTATTATCTAAAAATTTCTTGAGTTTTGAATTTTTTAATATATTAAATTTAATTTGGATAATTATCACTATTATTTAATTGCAAATAATTTTTGTAGGTAAATTAAATTTTTTTTTTTTGGTAATTTGAGGACAAAATTGTCATTTCAATTCATTTTCAAAACCGCTTTTCTCAAAAAGCTCCTATATGGAGTTTTTTCAAAATTAGCTTCTCAAAAGCTCATATATGGAGTTTTTCAAAATTAGCTTTTTGGACCTAAAAAGTTAATTGTAACCTCTATTTACCAAACATATCAATTAGAGAATTTGACCCTTTCGGGGCGTGGGCGGATGGCGCTTCTTCAAATAGCTTGTCTGTGGTAGGGCCAATTCTCTAAATTGAGTCAAATTCTCTAATTTTAGCTCAAACCACTCTACCAAGCAAGACCAATATCGACATCACTATTACTTTACTACAGTGTTTGTGTTTTTTTTTTTTTTTTTTTAAGTTGTGGTTATTCAAACAATTAGGGCGAAAAACAACAACAAAATAAACTATAACGATAATAGGTGCCAAAACACAACCACAAGATACGCAAATAAAAAGAAAAAGAAAAGAAATATTATATAAATACACGCTGAATGGAACATATATGGAGAGCGTGCATTTGAACGAAAACGCATTAATGAAGATGATGACGATAAAGGAGAAATGAAAAAGAATGGGAATACGAATAAAAAGCAAGACTTTTATTTTGATACAGAGACTTACATTTTAATTTTAATTTTGGAAAATTAACCTTAAATTGGTGACAAGGACATAACACATTCAAGGAAATTATAGACATATTGTAGTATCTTTATAAATATTGAACTTGATACTAGCAAAAATAGCACAGAAAATATTTGAGTTATGCCTGATTTATAAGGTTAGTAAATTGTATTTCAATCTAAGCTATGAAATTTACTTTAGTAACATGTAATATATTCGTATTGTTTATTTAATAAAGAAAGAAAAAAAGAAAAAGGGTGTGGATTTGTACATTTTAATCAATATATAGCATCAAAGTGAAAGTTACAAGATTAAAATTGCGTTTTTTCCATCAGTATTTATGTAAATATATAGCATCTGTGGTCATTAATGTGTCGAATTCAAATATCAAAAACACAACTTATTTCACTTAGGTCACACCCAAACAGGAGTTATGTAAGTACTTTTGACATCTTTGAAGTAGAATATAGATTTCGTATTGCGTTGTTTGTCTAAGAGCCTAGCATGAGTTCAATGCTTTTTGTATCATTACTATTATTGTCTTTGGGAGAAAAACGCTGAGTTATGTATGTACAAATTGTTAAAATGACTATTATCACAAATATACCTAAAGTTTCGGTTTTACTTTTAAATATATCTAACTTATTCTAAAATATTCCCAATTTATATATAATTTTCAAATTGTTTACAAGTGGTTTATATATTATTATAAGTAGGAAAGTGAACCCTGTCAAAATATGTATTTTTATATTATTATTAATTTATTTGTATAATACCCTGATAATTGAGAAAGTAAATCATCTCATAACATGTGTTTCTATATGATTTTCATTTTATCCGGAGATATACCTGATAATTGGGAAAGTAAATCATCTCATAACATGTATTTATATATGATTTTCATTTTGTTCGGAGATTCCTAACCCTATGCATAAGTCCCGCGAAAAATGTATAAATAATTTACTTTAACAAATATTCATTAAATAAGTGTTATAAATATTTATTCATTTTGTGTAACTTATAAAAGAGAAACATGTGTGACATGATATGATTAAAAAAATTGTTCAAACACGATTACTAAGTTTTTCTTCCATAAATACTTAGTTTTTCCTTCAGATCCAAACAGTGGCACCCGATCACCATATCAATTTGGAATGATATGATTAAAAAAATTGTTCAAACACGATTATTAAGTTTTTCTTCCATAAATACTAGTTTTTCCTCAAACTTCCGATTCAAACAGTGGCACCCGATCACCATATCAATTTGGAATGAGACATTTTTATGATATTTGTAGTTATCATTTTTACGATCCTATTTAGTAGCATTATTATTATTTTACTATTTATATTTATTGATCCCCTTACCTCCGATTTCTAGAAGATTGATCTTATGGTTGTGATAACCCACAAGTAATTCTCCATGTTTACATAATAGAACATCCTAAGACTATACATTTATCACTAAATAATTTCTACTATTTCTAACTTTTAAATTCTTACATTAATTATAGCTAATAGTATAATTGGGTAAAATATATTGTCAAAATAAAATTGAAAAACAATAACAGCAAAGGGAATAATGATAAAGGACCACTTATGACATTTAACCAAAAGGATCGCTCACCATATGTGAGGCACTGACTTATAACCAATAACATCAGAATTAAATCTTTCATTTTCTTTTAGTATCACAGCGTGTCTAATTAAATATCAAATTCACCAACAATCAAATTAATCCAAACCCATAAGTCGAAGATAATAGCTCAATTTCAGTTCTCATCTCATTAGAAAAATTAATATGAAATTATCAAGTTTCTCACAAAATCTTTTAGTTACTAAAATTTTATGTCAGTAAAGTTTTCACTCACAATCTAATAATCCAACTTCAACAAGCAATACCCATTTAAAATCAAACCCATAAATGATCATTTGGATTTAAAATGTCGACTCTATCGTTAACAGAGTGCATGGGGGCCTGGGGTGACAGAGACCCTCCCTCTCCCCAGAGTTTTTTTTATAGTATCTTACTTTTATTTATATGTATTAATTTCTAGTTAATTTTGTTATTTAAAATTTTGAACTCTAATAAATGATATATAATAATTATTTTTTTGATGATATTTTATGAGATTCGTATTTAAATGTTGAAGGTTCTTGCTTATCATCAAGTCTTGTAAATTTTACATTTGTTATTTATATGTTGATAGTGTTTTATTGATTTGAACATGCATTTGGTCACGTGGAATTTTTTTGTAAATATGTTAAAGTAAATAAATAACTATTGTTATTGGTATTTAATTTACTTCAATTGTAGTGATTACTTGATCTTAGAAATCATAAAGGTATTATGATTTGTTTATTTAATCTTCTTTGATTTGTATAAATAGAAGTTAGAATTAAACTTTTCTAAAAGTATAATTTTTTTTAAGAGTTAGTATTACTTTAGCGAGGAGGAGTATAAAAAGAGTTTTTCCATTATAACGTATGTAATTTTTTTTTTTATATAATAACATGACAGATCAAATATTGCATAATTGTTTTAGTTACATATCTGGAGAAATAGTTATTTATGATTATTAGCATGATTCAATTGTAAGAATGTAAAAATATGATAACTCAATTAAAACAATAGTAATATATATTTTTCGAGTCTTTGTTATTGTACTTGTTATGTAATGTGATAATTTTTTGAGTATAATTTTAATAAACAAAAAATTTATTGCGTCGGTGCCTCATATTTTTATTTATTTATTTTTTTTTTGCATCTGGCTCTGATCATCAATAAATTAATAATATTTTAATTATTTTTTATAATAACTTTAAAATTATCTTAGTGTCAATATGTTTTATTATTCAAAATAAGTAGTGATAAATTTAGTATAAAATAGTAAGATATTATAAAATAATAATAAATTTGTGATTGAGTCCACAATTAATATGGACGGTAGTCAGTATTGAATTTGATGGAACGCACTTACGTACATAATTGGCATTGGGTTCGATTGGGACATGTCGAGGACGTTTTTCATGCAAAAGAAAAAGAAAGCTAAAATGAGATCAAAAGGGTTGGTCCAAATACATACACAGTCCAAATAAAAGCCCAAAAATTTGTGGTTTAGTAAACCTTTTGAGATCAAAAGGGTTGGTTTAATACAAATATTTGTCTTCGTATTTCGGTGGGGGTCAGGAATTCTGAAAATGTTGGATTTTTATTATAATTTATAACTAAATATTTAAGAAATCAAAATTCCAAATTTTGAACTTTTCTCGGTTTTAAACAAAAATATTGTGTAACAAAGTCAAATATATAGTTCAGTTCTTTGGCCTTGCCTCTCTCTTTAAACTATCTCTTTTTTATTATTTCTTATTTTGCTCATTTTATTTTCTTCTTAAACTCATACCTCAGTTGGTATCATTATATATATATATATATATATATATATATATTAGGGGTGAGCACGGTCCGATTCAGTTCGGGAATTTGAAAATCTCCAGAATCGTACTATTATTTTTTTCAGTATGATACGATTCGGAGAAAAGTCAAAGTCAACAGTTCTTTTCGATTTTCAGATAAATCTCCATTTTACGCTCAAATTATAATAGTAAATTAAAATTACTAGATTATTGTGAATTTTAACTTTTACTTGTTAGTTGATGATTAATTAAGATACAAGATTAATAAAAATAGTATTTTACTTATTAACTATCGAATATAATGAGATTTATAACTAATTTAATACAAGTATAAATCGGTTCTAGTATTGGTTCTCGGTTCGGTACAAAATTTTTAAGGGGATTTAAAAATCTCCAGATCCGTCCCGTAAAAGAAATTTGGAACAGTTCGGTTCGAAGATTGATCAATGGTCAATGGAGATATTTCGGTTACGGTACAATTCGATTCGGAATTCGGTACAGTTCGGATATTTTATAGTCCCGCGCTCAGCCCTAATATATATATATTTGACGATCATGCATGCAAGGCCGGACTTATTACGAAAGTCGAAAGAGGGGTTGTGATTGGTTACATTACATATATATGTATATATGCTATGCATATAACAAAAAAAAAATGAGAATCTGAAGGCCCCTTGATTAAAACATATACAGCATAAAAGAATATATATATGTCTTGTTACAAGATCTATACAAAAACTCTAGCTTTGTTTGGTGGTGAGGCCTTGAATTGTCCATTTTCTTTTATTCTTTTTAATTTTATTTCATAAATTTTCTGTTCCTTTAATCATTTTCCAATTTGGTCATCTAAAAGCAATTGTTTTGTTTTACTTTTTATTTAGAAAATAGATTTCTTAGTAATAAATTTTCAAAAAGCACAAATTCATGCTTCTCTAGAATGGACTTGGAGAAACGGCATATCCGAACATTCATTTTAATTAATCATCAATTAACATATATTATTGTAATGAACTTTCAGATTCAAAACATATATATATCTTAACTAAATAATTATGAGGAAATTAATTTATTCGATATATGTGCGCACGCACCGACATACATATATAAGTTGATATGTTATGTATTAGGATGCATGAAATAATGTACGATAAATATGAAATCATAAATTTATTTTCATAACATCTTTTGTATACTCATTTACGGCAACATATATACAAGAGATATGCTTAAAAAAATATACAAGTGGTGGGTTATACTCATTATATAATGATAAATATATAAGAAGTATGAAGAATATGCAATTGGTGATTAATAAATATACAAATGGTGGATGTTGAATACAAAAAAATTACATAAATAGTTAAAACTTGGTTGTTATATATATATATATACACACCCACTAATTAATTGGAGCCATTATATACTTCTACATCATTAAGCTGAGTCCTTTGTTCTTGTATAATCGAGTTGACGATATTCAAATCAGGTCAAGCTCAATTACAAGAACAAGAGGCACCAAAGGATAATGGCTACAAATCCATATTATTGAAAACACACTAACTTTCAACTTATTATTAGAGCATCTCAAATGACTTATGGATTGATCAATTTTAATGCCAAGTGGTTAAAAATATTATGTGGTGTGGATAATGTCTAACACCCAATCATGTTAGATATAATTCATAATCCATATTTCATTGGAGATAAGTTTTTTTATTTTCTTACTTTCTTGTCACATAATTATCTCCAATATATATACAATAAATCATTGGAAATGTTCTTAATGGCTCTCTGTTGGACTTCACTAGACACGTACTTTTGTATATATTTTCTTTTTTCAGAATGTCAATAACTTCTCATGGCTCCCATTAATTATTCAAGAAAATCCTATTTTTACTATAAAACCCATACTGTGTGCACACAAAATATGTGGAATTCAATCAATTCAAGAACTTTCATAGGTTCTTTTCAAAAAAAATAATAAAAAATTATAGGTTATATTTTGTGTAACTTGGAATGTGTTTATGAAGATTATGCATATTAGTTTTATTTCAGGTGGATAATGGGAAAATGAAAAGGGATGGGAATAGGCAAGACTTTTATTTTGATATATCACCAGCAAAATAATGCTACAAATATATTCAATATTTACTTTCACATTTTCAATTGACAAACATTTATATTATTCTTAGAAACTACACGTACCCATGCATTATTGGCCATGCACTAAGAACCCAACGTCCTATAAATTAGACATTTTCATTTTTCCATGTTGCATAAAATGATGGGAAAATTATTTAAGATATTCACGTTGATAGTTTTCGCTACTATATTTGTGCATGCTGTGAATTCTATTGATGATCACGCTGGTATAATTGAGTTTATACTAATATTTAATTCCAGATTTTATATAGTTATTTTCATTTTTGTTAAAAAAATCCACATTTAATTTCTTGATACAATACATTAAATAAAACTGTTCGCATTTTTGTATTATTTTATAATATTTCATATTATTTTCAAGATTTACGAAACAATTGTTTATAATTCAATTACAATTTTTAATATTTCCATCCTATTTAAAAATATTTTGAGATTCATTTTTGTAATATTTTTATTGTCTTATACTGAATAATTGTATTAATGGAGTCTTTTGAATAAGCGTTTGGATTAAAGTGAATTTGAATTTGACATAGTTCAATTAAACAAGCCGGGGTCATATGTTCAATTAATACATAAATTACGTAATAATAGTTGAAGTAATTTTAATATGTGTTATATGTACATACTACTTTTTGATACTTAGATTTAATTTAATACAGGTTATATTAATTTTTATAAATACTGAAAATTTTAAAAATAGTCTTTGTGTTTTTATATTACTCTTCAGCAATTAAACCTCAACGGGTTTACGTAAAATTTCAAGACTTGGATGTGTAGCAAGAAATTTCTGGGGCAACTTTAATTTAGAGGGAAATTAAATTGTGACAAAAGTGAAATTAGGGTTTTGAAAATTGGGAAAAAAGAAACTGTGAGAAAGGAACAGAGAAAGAAGAAAGAAAGAAAGAAAAATAGCACAGAAAGAGACGAAGCTTGTTAACAATCCCTGATTTATAAGGTTAGTAAATTGTATTTCAATATAAGCTCTGAAATTCACTTCAGTAACATGTAATCTCGGGCATATAAAGAGGTTTTAGTTTCTTATGAATGTTTATTTAATTAGTAGTATGTTTTACATCCATGGAGAAATTTGGTGCCTGCATATATTCGTATTGTTTAATTTAAAAAAAAAAAAAGAAAGAAAAAAGTTGGATTTGGATATTTTAATCAATAACCCATTCAATTAAAATCCTTTTTTGGTTGTTGTACAACAGATTATTGGGTGGATTGGATTTTTAACTCTGTTCTAGAGTTATATATGCTTAATGTTCACCTGCTTTTCCAGAAGACACTCATCACCACCGGGCTTGACGACGGTGGTAAATGGGCTTCACCGATTCACATTGGAGAAATACTCGCTGTGCAAGAGGATTGGCCACGATAAACACGTCGACAGCGATGTTTTTACCGTGGGAGGCCATCAATGGGTTGTCACCGTCTTTCCCGAGGTTGGGTCAGACGATGATGATGAAGAGTTAAGCAGTGCATACCTTGGTCTTTGTATCAGTCTCGTGAGTGAAAAAAGCGATGGGGTCCGTTGCCTTTTCCAGTTGTCACTACTCGATCAGAGCGGAAAGGGGGATCATCTCACCAAATCGTTTCCAGTACGTACGGGGCCCGTGCTAATTATGCCACATACGTGTGTGGGCCATCATCACTTTATAAGGCGAGGTCGCCTTGAGAGATCATCGTATCTGAAGGATGATTGTTTAAAAATCGAGTGCACGGTTAGCGTTGTGCTGCCTCAGATAGTAACACCAAATTGCTTGCAGCTGCGGATGAATATGATATTAAGCGTCTTAAGAGTATTTGTGAATCTCATCCGTGGAGAACCAACTCTTTTGGACGTTTTGAGGAGATTCTATCGATAGCGGACAGATGTAATGCATCTACATTAAAACATCTGTGCTTTAAGTATGCTGCTGATAATTATGCTGGTAATTAGCCTTTTTTTTTTTCTTGGTCTATATTGAACTTTATTGGCCTTTATTATGATGAAGTGATGAGTTATTCTATTGCAGCTCTTGTCAAACAAGACAGTTTCAATTACCTTCGAGAGAACTGTCCGTTGCTGCTGAATGAAATGGATAATTATGTTACCGAGACGATGAAAAAAAGCTCCACATCCTTGCATGTTATCGACAGTTCAATGTTAAAAAGTGAAGAAGACGATTCAGAGTCTGCCTCGGTAACCATCAGAAGAATGGAAACCGGATCTCACGATTGGCCCGTAAAAAAATACTCCGTACTCCGTAAAGAAATCGGTGTAAGCAGATTCATCATGAGTGACGAATTTACATCGTGTGGCCACCGTTGGAAGATTCGTTTGTATCCCTACGGAACGAAAGACGATGATCGCATGTACGGGCACGCGTCTTTATTTTTAGCTCCCTGGGACGAAGAGTGCAGTAGTGTTTTTGTTCAAGTTTTAGCTGAACTGTACC
Source organism: Phtheirospermum japonicum (assembly GCA_014905375.1). Taxonomy (NCBI): domain Eukaryota; kingdom Viridiplantae; phylum Streptophyta; class Magnoliopsida; order Lamiales; family Orobanchaceae; genus Phtheirospermum; species Phtheirospermum japonicum. Next base: position 1,450,093 of record BMAC01000168.1, read on the forward strand.
TTCTGGATCAGTCTGGAAAAGGCGATCATTGGGTTCAGGATCTTGTTAAAGTCGCGTTTGTAAAACACGGTCTTATGAGCGGACATGATAATTACATTAAGCGAAGAATGCTTGAGTCTCTTATCTATCTAAAAGATGATTGCTTGGCAATTCGTTGCAAAATTAGAGTCTTCACGTGTCAGATTCAAACTCTGCCTCTTATCAGGGTTCCAGAGTCTAATATTGGGATGGACTTTGGGAAGCTGTTGGAAAGCAGGGAGAGTGCTGACGTGTCGTTTAAAGTAGGAGATGAGATATTTTGGGCGCATAAGTGGATATTAGTTGCCTCTTCCCCTGTGTTCCGGTCATGTCTTCTGGACTGCCATCATCAATCTCAACTCAAGAGCAAAATTATATATATATATTATTTGATTTTGGTAGAGGGACTAATTAACAAGCAATATATATTTTGCTGTCTATTTCTTTTCAGCTGTCTTGGAATCTGAAGGATGTGAATACCTTAGACAATCTTGCCCGTCATTGTTTCTAGAGTTGGCATACAAAAAACAACCCTCTATCAGCAGAGGAGAGGTAAGACTTGAACTTGATCTTTTCTTCTATAAAATTATGTGTGTCCATCTGTTCAAACAGTGCTTTTCTTCCCCTCGTTCCTTGGTGGGTGGTGCATGCATGGAAATTTCAATACCCAACAGGAAAAAAAGATAAGTAACACAATGTCATTCAAACATTATACAAATAGATTCTATATTTAATAAAACACTATTAAATACTACAAGAAAACTGGCAAAGACACATCTGAGGAGATACAACTCATATGCTGCACTTAAACAGGTACAAAAGTGTTTATGCATACGATTCCTTTTAGTTTTTAGAAGAAACTTAATAACATATTAATAACAATTTAAATATGATAGTAATTTTTGTAATTTACTTACTGCAGATTTAAAAGATATACAGGAAAACATGTACGTCAGATTCTTAATTAGATTAAGCTTAAAACATTAAAAAATAAAATAATTTACTTGCCATTGTATTGTCTGTTTGTGCCCTTTTTCGTATGGTATCGGTCTTCCTCCCCGTAATGTAAACCCTATTAAGTTATCGGCTATGCGACAGTAAATTTATGATGTTAGGGTTAGTTATAGATAATCTTATAAGCACATGGAGAGATATTTAAAACAAATCTTTTTTGAAATCTTTAAGATACAAATCTATATTTTTATAGTTAATTGTCAAAAGATAACCATAATACTTATCTTCTAAATAGAATCTTTGGTTATTTGGATTCTTTAAATTTAAAAATAATTTTTAAAAAAACGCTGATGATTTACTTGCAATATATCATATCACAAACTTCTCAATAATGAATGATTTAATGTTTTATCGGAATTTAATTTTAAAAAAATTCTTTTAGATCTATTATTATATTTTATACAGTTATAATGGAATATTTTTTTAAGATAATTGTATTGAGTTATTACAACTTGGATGTTAAGAGATACCGACAATTTGTGGTCTTTACAAAATATTAGTATTTTGTTGTGTTTATATCCGATTTTTTTATGATTCAAAATATCTACAAATTTTAAATAATATTCTTTTTTGAATCAAATTTTTTTTAAATACTTGTACATTAAGAAATAATTTGTTCGTTTCTAGTATTTTTTTCTCAACAACATTTATATAAACAAAGAATTTCAAATAACCATTTCAATTTCGTCATAATTGAAAGACGCAATTTCTTATTAAGCTTGACGTTCATAAAACGTATTTCACAATTTAAAAGTATACTCAATTACCATCGTTTGACTATGATCAGAGAGTCAGTTAATTTTTTCACTGTAATTTATTAACTTATTTTATCTGATGTATGCTCTTATTGAATCAAAGTCAAGAAGTTCGATCCCTTCAACAAAATAAAAAGAGTTGAAAAATGAAATGTTTTCAAAAGTTTCAAACATTTAAAAAAAATTAAATAATTTGATAGACTTTACTATTTTTGAAAATCTATAAATTTCGAAAATAATATAACTCACGTGCTCGATTCATTGTGAATTTGTCCCATATTGACCTTCTCCTTTGTTTGATCTATGAGTTTGAGCAATTTATCGGCAGATCTTTTTCGTTGCGATTCTACATTGTCAAAAAAGACAATTAAATTTGTTTAAGATTTATAAATCTATTGCCAAAATCTTTTTGAGACCTTACTTTGTACCTTCATATCAAGAAAAAGAAACGATGTTTAATAATTGTTTAAGATTAGTATTGGGTCAATCATTTACTTCAATAACTTAATTTATTACCTAAATGGCCTAATAATAGCTTTCTATGGCACTTAGTGGATGAGTTGTACCACCAATCATCAATAAACCAACTAATAATAGCACATATTCAAAATGTGCACGGTTGCATTTAAAATAGTACTATATTAAAGAACTAAACATTAAAAATAAAAATCTAAGAACCACACTAATGCACAACAATTGTGCCTCGTAAGCGGTATACAAATAGTCATCGGGAAGACGATATTGCCGGTGGCAATCTCATCAACCTCACTACGAGATAGCGTTAAATACCCTGTCTAAAACTCTTTGTTGGATTAGACGACCTCTTTGGAACTTTGTATTTAATAAAATTCTCAGTTTAATATATATCAAATAAACAAAAAACACATTTTTATCAAACACTAATAGAATATAATTCAAAAAACATACCTGCTTCTAAATTCAACAATTTTCGGCACCGAATCGAAAGTAACAACCTTTGTCACCTTAAATGAATTCGATAGGGTGATTGAATTTATAATTATAAAATTACAATTATTTCAATAGATTATCGAATGGTTTAATGAGGTTCTTTCTTAAAATAGAAATTTAAAGAACGATTTTTTAATTAAAAGAATGTAAAATTATTAAAATAAATAGAATCTAAAAAAAATGAGATTCCGAATCTAAAATCTATTAAGAAAAAGGAATTAAAAATAAAAAATAAAAAGAATTTAAGAATCGAAGTATAATACATGCTGAAATTGAAAAATAGTTCGGAATAATAATTTATACAGAATAATTGCAATTAGAAAATTTATTTGATTATATAGAATCTGAAATCTATTAAAAAATTTTTTAAAAAAAACATAAAATAAACAGAATAATAATTCAAAAAAAAAAACTGCAATTAGAAAATTTCTTAGAATATATAGAATCTAAAATCTATTGAATAAAACAATTTTTAAAAATATAATTTAAATAAAAAAATTACAATTAGAAACATAATTAAATTGTTACCTCTATACACCTTTGCACGACACATTTGCAAGATCATCACGGAATGTTCCGTCAATAGTCAACTTTCGAAAGCCAAAACATGGTCAACATATTCGCCCCAAAGTGTAATACTTAAGCGAAGATCACTGTAATACCAAAGAAAAACAAAAAATAATTATTGACTAAATAATCTAAACAATTAACTTATTAAATAATTGATAATTGATTAGGCAATCTTATAACTAAAAATTAGCTCAAGTCTTCTAGTATAATCTCAATCAGTCTTGCTCGACGCCCTCCCATCAACTCTTTCTCTTGAGGGTTACGGATTTCCGTCACCTTTCTGATAACATCTACAACAACAAATTCAAATAAATTAGTTAAAAGATGACTGATTTAAATGTGTTACTATTCAAAAATGTTAAGAAACTTACCAAAGAGCGTTGTCTCCAACTTTATTATCATCGATAAGTGTTGAAAAAGGTCAAAAATCAAAGATGTTCGAATGGAAAACAATTTTAAATCGGGCCACGATAGTGCGTAACTTGCTAGTATTGTTCTCCTCGTAGTTTGTAATCGCATAAACGCGACCTTTGCACTATACGATTTTTGAACAACTTGACATTGATCTTTTTTATTACCCTGGTAATGCGTCCTCCTTGTTTTTTAAGTGGTCCTATATGTCTCTATGAAAAATTGACGAATAAATCTCTTTGAGTAGGTATTCATGGAATACAATTTCAATAGAAGATTTTTGATCTTTGTCGTCGAGTCCGGAACTCGTAAAAAATCGGATAACTCTAAGCTTAAGAGCCTTCTTGTTAGTACGGTCGATATCGATTTTATTTTGTTGCCTAATTCTATTTTTTTAAACGTTAGTTATTGGCTGATTTTATTTATAAATAATCGGCCTTATATAATACTAATTCTGGTTTAATGTATTTACTTTTTTTAGAATTCTAATTCTTCAAGAGAATCGGATTGGATCAACTACCTATTTTTTCGTCAATCGAGTGTGAATGATGCGAGGAGATTAGATTTTAGAGTTAATTTCGGTATGTTTGGTGCATGTAATTTAATTAATTATCAAGCTTTGTTTTTCATTTTTTTTTCTTTATTCTTCTTTGTTTGGGCCTGTAACTAATTTTCTTTTCTTTTGTCATGCTTGCTTTTTGTTGAAAGTTTTAATTGAAAATTATCTATAAAAAGTTAACAATCCGAAATATATTATAAGATATTCGAAGTGAAAAATTGATAATCTTCACAAATTTCATACGAATTTGATTAAAGATCATCAAACAATTTTGGTAACAAATTGAAAATAATAACAATAAATGGTGTCCTAAAAATACATTGTTATCTCTAACATATTCGGTGTTTCTATTAATCAGAGAAATCGAATGCACGCAATATTTTTGTTTTGGTATTTAATTTTTTTTTAAAGCAATTGAAAAGTCAATAATAGTGATTTTACGCCAAAAAAGTATATATATTTTTTTCTAAAGCAGTTGAAAAGTCCATCCTTCTCTTGATTATCAGCTTTTATGAGTTTTTATGCATAGATGATATTCTCGTAATTTTTACAAAATTTTTAAAAAAATTTGATGGACATTAATAAATATTTTAGAAAATATTATTTAATATTTATATTTCAATGAAAGTTTTAGAAAGAAATTTATTTAATATATATATTACAATCAAAATTATTTTTAACTCAAAATAAAAAAAAATCGTTCATTTTAAATAACTATCATCCAATTTTTAACCTTCCCTTAATAGAATAAAATTGTTCATTTTATATAAATAACATCCCAGCTGATTGAAAATAAATAATAAATAAACTTATAGTTTTCATCATCTCTCTTATTCCCAATATAAAAATATAATTAAGGGATCTAGAATATTTATTTGATTAAAACATTTCCCTTTCCCTCTCCTATTCCCAACATAATACCAAAATTAATACATATATCTCTAATTGCACAGTCAAATAAATTTTTAATCTAAAAGTCTATTTGAATGAAACATTTCTGATAAACAGGGTAAATAATTCACAAAAAAACTTCTAAGATATTAACGAGGAAGTTTAATATTATAAAATGTTCATCTTGAATATATATCATTCTACGTAATAGTATATGTTTATTTTTTTCACATATTTTAATTTCTGATATTTGGTCAATTTTGTTCTGATAATAAATTCTTCATATTAATTTTAAATTCGAATATTCAGTTAATTATGGGTACGCATAACACAACTAAATAATTATTCTCTTGATGTTTGAGACGACTATAATTCATATGCTGGATGAATTTTAGTTTATTGGAAACTTGGAACTCAAAATATGCTTAATCATTTATTGATATAATTTTTTATTGATACATTTTTATATTGAGTATATCTGTTAATAAATACTCTTATTTCTCATGATGACTATATTTGAGTTTTTTTTTTCGAAATAATTTATTTTGTACTGTCTATGCATTTTTCTAAAGTATACAGTAAAACTTAATGGTATAAATATTGAATTTGCTTAATAATAGATTAAAATCAATAATATAAAGTTAGTGATAGTGAAAGGGTTGAGATCAAATTATAATTTATACTTTAAAAAAAATTCATTTTCTACACCATATAATTACTTATATATATATATATAATATTAAATACCCGTGTGTTATATTGGTTTCGATAGCAAGAAAAACTTTTTGTATAATTTGAATACAAGATGCTTGATTCTTTTTTCTAAATAAAAGTAAACAATTTCTTTATGCTTGTTCCTGAAGTAGAAATCGGTCCATTTGTTCCTAGATAGCTTCTTTCAAAAGGGTTTATGCTTCCTTAGTAAATATCTTAGTAGAATATATGATTTCTTGGAACTAAGGTTTATTATTTTTTAAGTAAGTATGTAATATAACAAGAAATTTATTTACCTGTCCAATTTCTAATGAATCGAGATAATCATTTATTTCGGTATAAATGACCATTATTTATTCTGTGTTACAGACTAGTATTGTACTAGTATATATAAATTGAGAGCTCAGGGAATTCTCAACATAATGAAATACACTTGAGCTCTTTATAATTTTAGCTTTGATTTGATCCTACCTATGTTATACCCCACCCCTCAAAATAATATTGTATGAGTATATTCTAAATTATTTTTATAATTTATATTATATATATATATATATATATATATATATATCTGGTTGTTTTTCAATGCATATTACTTTAATCATTTTTGGTTATGTTATGTACAGATTGGCGTCCTTTAATGCATACGAATGAAACTTAAAATTTAATTTTGCATTAGGATTTAATTTTTATTTTGAAATTTTAAATTTTAATTATATTATGAGATATATACAAATTATATATGATAATATATTTATTTTAAACACTCCCCTGATTTTTATGTCTCCATTTGAGCTACAAGTCCAATCCCTTCCTTTCCACCATCCTCAGACATTTTTCATGTGGAATATATATATATACACATATGTGTGTGTCTTTTATTTATTCACAAGGAAAAAGTATCATTTCATTAAATATGATTTTTTATGTTTCATTGAGACGTTAACAATCTCTCTTGTTCGATTGAAATTTTACAATATTGTACATTATTTACCATTAAATAATCTTTTACATTCACTAAATAAAACTAATTTATTCGTCTCCTCGTATTTTAGATTTTTGTTTACTCTAACTATCACTTTTGCATTAACAAGATAAAACTAATATTATTTTTATATTTCAACATGAATTTAGGTTATTTTTCTAATTTTTCTCTGTGGATTAATTCATTTTTTTGTTTTACGAAAAAAAAAGAAGAAGAAAAAGAAAAAAAAGAAAGAAAAGAAAATGAAAGTGTTGTTGTGTTTTCCTCAATTATTGCATTACTTATCATTATTGATTTGTGTAAAATACCTATAATTACAATAATGAGTAGCACGAAGGGGAATAGTAATTTTTTCTTCAATACAATCTCAAATAATTTGTTTCATTCTGTTAAATAGATATGAAATAGCGGAAAATGCATATTTGTCTAAGAACACTTTTATGTGAGGAGTGACAAAATGAATCATTCATGCCATTGTGGAAGGTTAGCGGAAAATGCATATTCGGTTTTTTTTTTTCGGCTCTCTTATCTAATTAATTATTTACGAGCTAAATTTATAAACACATTTAAAATTTACTTCTATGATTTATTTAGAAGTAACTCATTCTCTATATATATAATAAAAGTCTACAGGTTCCTTGTGGATAATATGCCAATAAGAGAATTTGAAAACATGGAGAAAAAAGTATTAATAATAATGAACAATAAATAATAAATAAGTAAAAATTCCACTAAAAATTAATGAACTATGAGTAGTGAAATTTAGTTGAATACCATTCCATGTAAACTATTGTGACTGTATACACCATTTGCTCGACTCCACGCCACCACTTACTGTAGGATGCAGGAAATTCCAACCCACCAATAATAATAATAAAACTCAACATAATATCAAATATTAAAATTTCATTTTAGTTTTAAATTTATTCGTTATATATATAAGAACAATAGGAATATCGTTAGCCATATACATGAGAAGATTGTCTTCCATCTGTTATACTTTTTAACATATTAATAATTTTATGGTGTAATATCATTTCTCATAAAATAAAATAAATATTTACATTAATTTAAAAATTATAAAATTTCACTATAAAGTATATATTTTCTGTAATAGATGCAAGGGCTAGTAAAGTATTCTCCTACATGCACAACAATTTTTGTGAAATACGAGTAATGTACCAAATATAATAATGCCTAGTGTTGAGATTATTATATATATATATATATATACATGTGTTTGTATTATAATGGCATTAATTTTAGAGCTCTTGTTTTTCTTTTTTTAATTTTTTTTTATCACGAGAAAATACAGTTCCTACACTACAAGAATCCACCCTATTTTACTATTTCAAAACACAACTGGAACTCTGTTCTTTTTTTCTTTTGGTTTGTGTCTGAAGCAATTTCTATTTTTTTTTACTATTTAAAAATACAACTTGAAATCTAATGATGTCACGTGTCTCCCTACTTTTTTTTTTCCTTTTGGTTTGTGTCTGTCGCATTTTCTTTTATTAATTTTTTTTTTCTATTAAACTCTCACACGTTCTTTTCTTTTTCACACCCAACTATCAAAGCCGTATTTTATTTTATTAATTTTTTTTCTCTCAAACTCTACGTTCTTTTCTTTTTCACACCCAACTATTAACTATTGCAATATATTGCAATTCTTTATTAGTTTCTTTTCTCACAAACACTATTGCAATATATTATAATTCTTTATTAATTTTTTTTCTCACAAACTCTTCCCACGTTCTTTTCTTTTTCACAATTCTTAAAATCCAACAAAATTTACGTTGTTTCCTTTTTCAAACTCAATTCACAATTCTTAAAATCCAACAAAAAAATACCGATAATACATCGTTTTTTAATAGAAGGAAGCGACCCGTATCATGATCATCATATCTTTCTGTTTTAATAGAAGGAAGCGACCGGTCGCCATATATTTTCTGTTTTAATTTTTTAATTTATACCGTGTAATTGGTTCGCGTTTCTATATAAATAGTGTCGTGTTAGTGGATTTAACATACCAATTTTTAATTTATATTATTGGTTTGCGTTTCTATATAAATAGTGTCGTGTTAGTGGATTTAACATACTAATTTTTAATTTATATATATATTATTTGTTGTTTTTTTATTGTATATTATGAATTGATATTTGTTGGAACTTATACTTTATTTATTGATATTATATATTAAGTTATATTTTCGAGAAAAAAATAATTATTTTTATATTCAAAATAACTCAAAAATATATATAATAATTTTTTTAATATTATAATAACGTGTTCAAATAGTTCACGTAACACACAACGATATTTTGGTACGCAATGGGATAAAATTGAGATGTGAAATGGAGTTTTATAAGCTACCGTAATTATTATTTTTTTTAAAAAAACATCTCAATCAACCTGAATCATTGTATTCGATAAAATAAATAATTTAAATCCATATTAATAAGCATATTACTTAAATATGAAATTTTATAAAATATTGATTAGAAGTATATAGATAACACAAAATTTTTTAATATACGGAAGCCACCACGTCGGCCACCATATATTTTCTTTTGGATTTGGATTGAGCATTAATAGGAAGTGCCACAGTTTTAATTTTTCTTTTGGATTGAGTATTAATAGGAAGTGCCACAGTTTTAATTTTTCTTTTGGGATTTGGATTGAGTATTAATAGGAAGTGCCACAGTTTTAATTTTTTAATATTAGTGGATTTAACATACCAATTTTTAATTCATATTATTTGATGAACTTTTCCTTATTGATACTATGCTAGGTTACTATTTGGGAATTTTCCCTTAATATATATACTATTAGAAAAATCTATATTACTTGTTATTTTTTTTATTGTATTTTATGAATTGATATTTGTTGTAACTTATACTTTATTTGTTGATATTATATATTAACTTATATTTTCGAGAAAAAAAGTTATTTTTACATTCAAAATAACTCAAAACATATATAATATATTTTTTAATATTATAATAGCGTGTTCAAATAGTTCACGTAACACACAACGATATTATGCTATTGAACACAAAACACATAAGTTCACCTATATATTTTAATATAAATCATTTGGACTATTTATTAGATTCAACTATTTGATACAATTAATGAACTAGAGTTTCTTGTGATAGGGTTTTAGGCTAGGAGATAAACTTGTCTGAAAAAGCAAGCTGGGATGCTGCAAGGTCGGCTTCATTTAATTTCGCCTATAATTCACTTTTTGTTATGATTGAATGGGATTGAATAAAGGTTTAAAACATCAGTATATACATAGAAACTTTCGTAAAAATAAAAAAGATAAAATGCCTTGTTTCATTGTTATAGAATGTCACATAATATTGGTGATGGTAAAATCAATTATTATTATTATTATTATTATTATTATTATTTTAATTTTTAATTATATATGTGAAAAAAATAGTATGCAATCAAATTAATTATAAAATTATTGATTAAATTATTAACTAAATATTTAAGGTTTCAATAATGCCTGGCAATAAAGTCATATATATCCATCCGTACATCTTGACTTGAATAAAAGTTGGTATGAAGATCAGGTTTTCATGCATTTAGAAAGAAGTTTAAAAAAAGGAAAACAAAATGCCTACACTTTTTTGAGTAACCTATGGCACATTTATTTATATCAGAGATCACTCTCTGCCCCGCAATCTTTTTCTACCTTCCCTTCTGCCATGCAATTATTCTGCTGCGTCAATATATATTCGTTTTACAAATATATATGCACAGAAAACTAAAGCAGGGCCTTTTTCTTATACATTTTTCTTACCTTTTTTCTTTTTGTCAGGTTAGCCAAAAGACTTAGGGACTAAAATGTCCTTTTACGTCCTTGAAAATCTTGGGGCAGACAAATTAATAATGAGAATCTTGTGAGCTAAGCAAATCAGCGGAATCCTGCAATCAATACTTTCTTTTTTAATCTTATTAAAAAGTTTTTCCCTTTTTCTTTTTCTTATCTATTTCAGAGAAATGAAGAGTTTTCATCTTACTTCACAGCTGTGTGTTTCTGGTCAATGAAATGCCTTACTCAAAAAGGGACCTATGCATTTGATGGCCAAAATCTTTTATTTGAATATTTTTATTCCAATCCATCCATATATGATAATACAGTATATAATTAATAAATACAAAAATATCTATTTTTTTAAAAACATATATTTTTTTTTTTATCCTGAAAATATTTAAAATTTTCTTTTGTACATATATTGGATTATGGACACCTAAAAATAAACCGTATATTCACGACACGTTCTTGGGTCTTATTGCCAATATTAAGACATTTTCTTTAGATTACATGCACATAGTGTAAGCTTCGTAGTCATTGCAAGAATGTAAAAGTTTACAGTTTTACTTGTAACTTTTCAATTCTAAATACTTGCCTAAGGTAAGTGATTGAGAATTGTCTTTCTCTATGCAGTTTTTAATTTTATTTCATGTAGCGTTGACTGAAGATTATTTGAATATCGTAGTTTTATTATTTTAGATTATTTTATGATGTGTTCAAACTTTAGTTGAAAAGACTGGGAATGTGCTTCAATTTAGTTTAGTTACAACATAATGTTGATGTGCTCGAATTGCTTGCAGTTTTGAATTGCTTCAAACTTTAATTCAAAATCAAGTATTACTTTTCTGATTTTGTGCTTCAATTGCATGCAGTTTTGAATTTATGAATTATATTGATAATTTGAGTTTGCTGTTCATATTAAATGACTTGTTTTCTCTATTTTCATATTTAATCATAAACGGAACTTGTGCTTACAAATTATGTTAGATCAAATTAATTATCAATCGAATATAATTTAACAAATCAATGAATTGATCAAAGAGGGTACATTTCAAGAGTGATAGATTCATTAAAAGGATTTCAAATCCACATTTGTGTGTGTTGGTGTGTGTAGTTATTAATATTAATTGATTGCCTTAAATTATTTTTTATCAAGCTTATTTAGTGAATGGAAATATTTAAGTGGTACTGCAAGCAAACCATGGTGAGCTCATATAATCCTATTATACTATGCTCTAATAAAATGTTGCCGTAAAGGATATATTCGAAGCATCTAAAAATATTAATTAAACATCGAGTTTATTTGTTTCCGATAAGGTTTTCATGAATTTAGAAAATTTTATAAATAAGACACAAGAATGTTTTGTAAATTTGTTGATTCTTAAAAGTAATTTTATTTCCTTTTCATATCAATAACGATCAATTTCGACCGTACCGTAGTCAATTGTCATTGACTCCGTGATCAATGTCGGGAGGAGATCAACAAAACTAAATTTTTATATATTTAGCAAATGAAAATAGTGATTAAATTGGGACGATATTATATTATATTATATTCCCAAATTCTCAGCAATATATATTATTTACTCTAAACAATCTTTTACTTCCAATAATACTCTAAACAAAACACATGACTTCACCGATATATATGTTAATATAAATCACTTGGACTAATTATATCTATTAAACTGATTAATACAACTAATGAACTCCCACGAGGTGCATCTCTATTGGTTCCACTAAATTAAATTTTTTTCTAAATCCACGTGACCAAAAGAAAAAAAGAGAGAGACTAGGGGCTTGGCAAAAAAACAAAAAAGAGATTGTTTGGGGCTTGGCCGGTGCTATCTCTTTTTCTAAATCAACTAAATTTTTTTTCTAAATCCACACTCAGATCTCCCACTTCCACTCTTTGCACTTAAAACAAAACAAAAAAAGAAAGAAAAGCTTCAATGCCAATGCCAGACACAAAAGCGATTGTTTGGGGCTTGGCCGGTGCTATCTGTGCCGGGCTGGCGGCATCCTTCATACCAATTTGGAAAGCCATGGACGAGGACGCCCACCCCTTGCTGAAGTTTGCCATGACAGTGGCGATGTTCATCGTTGGCTTTTCAGTCTCGTCTTATATATACGGTGGGGCGTGGCTACTGAATCAGAGAGGAGAGATGCAGCAGAGGGGGTGGAGGAGCCACGCGTTCGGAAACGCGGTGGCATCGGTCATTACGACCGTCGCCGTCGCCTTTCCGAACAGGACTACAAATGGCATCATTTGGGAGATGATGGTCCTTGCTCTGTTCGAGATCGGCCAAGGACTTCGGTTTGGTGCAGTTCTTTCTCCCCGCCAACCATTTCAATCGACTATTCTCTACTTCGGGCCAACTCCTCGGGTGGTACGTCGTGACTTTCCTCCTACTGATACTGTTATTTGGCAGAGTTATTCCACTATGAGGCCAGCACCTGCACCTGGCAGGAGGGCGAGGGGTGGAGTAGTTTATTCCCGGCGGCGCCGCTGATCTGTTGTGTTTTGCGTTTTGTATTTTCTTCTCTATTGGCATTGTTTCTGTTTGCATTGTTTAATTCCTTGTTGTTGATGTTTCCAGTGTACTGCAATATTTGAATGCATTTAAATTATTGTTTGGTTTTCCCCTAATTGAAAATGCCTCATTTGTCTTAATAGTTAAAATATATATATATATAAACAAAAAAAAATTGATAATGAAAATTGATGTGATATTAAAATGTAATAATAAAATTAATTTAAAATAAAAATTATAAAATAATAATTGAATATGATTTACATAAGGGAAAAAAAAGTGCAAATAATGTAATTCTTGAAAAGATTTAAATCCATTTTTTTAAATTTTTTAAAAATCTCAGAAATTAAAAACATTTTTCCAAAAGATATCCAATCACCATTGACAGAGCCAATTCCACAAAGTACTTTTTATCCAGCTAGCAATCATATACTCTGGAGAAAACTCTCTGATCCAATTATGAAATTGACTAATTGATGAGCTTCAATTCTTCTTCTTCTTCCTTGATTCCTAGTTCAATTTATGAGAGAGACCAAAAATGGCTCATGCTGCTGTAGTCTCCGTTAAGCAGAAACTAGTGCAACTTCGTATTAATTACCAGTTCAGAATTCTTCTTCCCAAGCCAGAACTGGAATCTATCTATCAGGGTCTTTCTTACTGTCAATCATTTCTCCAAGCAATCATCTCCTTGCAGCGCAAYGACACTGTTGATGAATTGCAAGCACAAATCAAAGATTTAGCACATGAATTTGAAGATCYGATGGAATCATATGTATCAGATTGGAATGGTTCTGAAAGCTTTGGAGATGCGAGCTTAACTTTCACATTCTTCCAAGAAATTGTKCAAACATTTCWTGAAACAATCAGTTCTTTGCAGAGCAACGAYAGMGCAGACGTTTTGCAAACACAAATCAAAGACTTAGCACATGAGTTTGAAGATATGATGGAATCATATATATCGGATTTGAAACGTTCCGAATCTGTATCATGGAGATATGCTTATGGTGGGACAAAGCAGAAGGTGAGATTGGATGGTCAACTAATRKWGCTACTAGATTGGCTAACTCGACAATCATCCAAACTCAGTAGTCTCTCGCTTTTCGGGATGGCTGGCATTGGWAAGACTCGMGTAGCMAAGGAGGTTTACAACAATCCAATCGTCTCAYGTCATTTCGACCTTCGCTTGTTTTTACCGGTCGGCCCACAGTATCAGTTAAAACAGTTGTTGKTACTTACTCTCGATCGATTGGGTTTCCACGAGGATGGAATGGAYGGAAAGATGGAYAGAGAGTTAGGAAAGAATCTKTACCGTCGTCTATCAGGTTGGAGGTATCTGATCGTGCTTGATGATATATGGAATACTCAGGTCTGGGATGAGCTAACAAGGTTCTTTCCAGAGGATGCAAATGGAAGTCGAGTCATCATGACGACTAGGTTGCTGAAGGTTGCTGGTCGGGCTAGCACATATACACGAGTAACATTCCTAAATGACGATGAGAGTTGGAATCTACTTCGTAATGTGGTATGTACGAGTGACGAAGAGCCGTGCGATCCCCAACTAGAGAAAATCGGGAGGAAGATTGCCAAGAATTGCGAAGGGCTTCCTATGGCGATAATCGTGGTTGGGAGGCTGCTTTGTAAGACCGAGAGAAAGGTCGAGAGCTGGAAGGAAATTGCAGAAAGAGAAGATCCGCTTGTCATCACAATAGATGACGGCACACCCATCTCAAATACACTATCTCTGAGTTACAAGATGTTGCCTATGCATTTAAAGTCGTGCTTTCTGTACATGGGGGTGTTCCCGAAAAACTTTGAGATCCCTACCACAAAACTCATTGCATTATGGGTTGCTGGGGTTTATTAAACAAAGACTCAGTAAAAACTTAGAAAAAGTGGCCGAGGAGTGTTTGGATGACCTTATTTCAAGCAGTCTTGTTTTAGTTTGCAAGGAGAGCTCCAGAGGCAGAGTAGAATCAAAACCTGTAGGATCCATTTTGTGTTTCGTAATATATGTATCAGTGCAGCTCAGAATGAAAATTTATTCCATATCATAAAAAAATATACAAGTAGTTTTCCACAAGGCACAAATAGGCAGCAGGGACTGTGCTTCCACAATAACACTGTACTCGGCTTCAAACAAGTTCATAGATTGATGGAATCAGTTTCAAACGCACGTTCTCTTCTTTGTTTTGGTCCGCAGCATCCACATCCACTACGAATGTACTTACATTTTCCATCACTCAGGATATTAGACGCGTTGGCAATCCGATTTTACAAGTTCCCACATCAAGCAGTACAACTAGTTGAGTTGACGTATCTTGCCATCACATATGATGGGGAGATACCTGCTTCGATATCCGAGCTTCGCAACCTTGAAACATTGATCGTCCATCGGCATCATCTGAGCCTAAAATCCTCAGCGGCTCCTGTGTATCTGCCTATGGTTATTTGGGAATTGAGCAAACTAAAGCATTTGCAATGCATGGGATTCGACCTGCCACATCCTACTAAAGAGTATGGATTCGACGGTTCTGTTATTCTCGAAAATCTTTCGACACTTTCAGGTGTGAGTGCTCACAGTTGTTATCATGGAGTTCTTGAAAGGATGCCAAACCTAATGAAAAAACTAAACTAAGAGACGAAATCCAATTTTCTGTACTTTTGAGCATTTTATTATTCTCAGTTCATTGTTCACTAATTATACCCCTATTTTCAGTTTTTTTTTATTAAGATTTAACACTACTTAATTTAAAAAGAAAAACTAAACTTTACTTTATCTTGCAACTGTTACAAGAGGAACCTGAAATTGTAATTTTATATGAATTACATGTATTTAATATTCATTAGATTGTATGATTTTAAATATTAAATACTATTTCCTTCTCAAATGTATAGTCTAGTATTTCATTTTGGAATACCCCAATTATACAGTCCACTATATATTTAATAATATTTTGTACAATTTATGACTTTATTAAATGTAAGTTTTGTAACTAACATCCCTCATTATAAACAAAGAAAATACTTTGTAAATTTGTAATTTTCAAAAAAAAAAAAAAGTTTAATTTGTGTGAAAAAACTAAACTGAACCGTATAATATTTGGAACGAAGTAGATTAATTAACTTGATTCACACACGCACACACAACTTACAACCGAGGGTTTGGGATGATTTCCAAAACTACACCTGTAAGTTTAGCTAATTAGAAATTTAGCCACCTATCATTTTTAAATTACAGTTGCGTATCCCCATGAGATCCGTATTTACCTTACAAATACCGCATTACAAATTCTGAATGATGGTTTTTTTTTTTAATAGTTTGGAACACAATTCTTTTTCTTCCCACACCCCCTCAAGCCCATTCAACCCCCACACCTCCCCAAGCCCATGTTGCCTTTTCAACCCCTTCTCTTATCMAGCCCAATCTCCCCCTAACTCTCCCAATTTCGGCCCAAGCCCAGCAAGACCTCAGGCCCACACCTTTTCCCTTCGTCCCTTGCCTAGCAACGGCAACCCACTCCTCTAGTGCAACCCAAATTGCCCCTCCCCTTACTATCCACCAAAATTATAGTCAAGAAATGCTACCGAGCATCCAAAAGAAAGTCATTTGAAGAACTATTTAAAGTATGATTTGTCGTGTAGGGGATTCGGCCCCCAAGACTTTTTTCTTTTTTGTTGACTTTTGGTAGTGTAGGGAACTCAGCCACCTCGTATCATTTTCTCCTTTTTTAATATATATTGCGCACTTTATTAAAAAAAAAAATATATCCTGTGATTGGAGGATCTCTAATAATGCAAAATCTGTGTTTTGTTTAATAAAAAAGAGAAGTTCAGAACATTCGTGCCTAATAATTCAATGGCACGAGTATGGACCCCATCATGCAAGAAAATTAGTTATTAAAATAATATGATAATCATGTTCTATTTAATGTTTGTCCGAAATCTACTAAGATTGACTATATTAGTCTAGGGATATGCAGCAGTCTGTAATATAAATTATAATGTCTCTTCACAGATTCGAGTGATCAAGTACGTTCCAAGATAAATAGAATACAACTGTATATTGAAATTGTACACAATGACAAAGTTACACACAAAAAAAAACAAAAAAAAAAACCCCACCAGAGTTGTTCCATCCTACAATTGTACATTGATCTCCTTATACATATCATCTTTAGTGTCACATCACGTCTGCATGCTGAGTTGAAAAATCGAGGATGAGGAGCAAAGCAAGGTCTATTATGAGCAGCTGCGTATTTACAAGAAGTTGCACGTGATGGGGTCGGAGAAGGCTAATGTTCATTTGTGACGGCAAATCAAACCTGTCAAACAATTCGAATACTAAGTTAATCTTTCTAGTTTCAATCTCATGTATCTCAAGACGACACCATATGATGTCTTTAAACAAGTCCAAAACAGTAATAAGCACTACACAGCTCAGGCACATATACAATCTTATGGCATCAGCATACAAGTATGAGAGTTATTTGAAGAGTTGGATTGGCACTGAAAAGTAAATTGAATCAAACATATCAGTAATTTGAGACAGACCACAGAGATTTCACAGTTTCCAAAAACAGGGGTGGGGGTGGGGGTTAAAAAGACATGGCGGATTGAATGTTACTTATGAAAATCGAAAACTCCTTTACATAATTAACAACACAATCGGCCATATTTCAGAATATTCAACAGAAACCCATGAACATCCATGTTCGGATAATGTTTACCCCAACAATTTAACAGTATATATATATATATATATAGGATTAGGTTCAAATAGATCCCACGTCAATATATGCGAACCTAGGGACCAATCCAGGCCGTAGATCTAATAAAATATGTGGACCAAATTTTTTCTATTTTTTAAATTCATTAAATTATATATATGGAAATAAAAGGGCTTTTAGGTAATTTTACAAATGCTATAATCACATTAAATACCAAAATCTCCTAAACCTAATTCCCCATCCCCTTCCCCGTCTCTCCCCCCAAATCCGTCCCCTCCCTTTCGTCTAACAGCATCGGCGCGGGCGTCCCAACGTCGAGTACCGCCTCCTGGCGCAATACGAGGACGACGTCGTCTCGGTGAGGAATCAGGCCTCCGGCCGGCGAGCCGTGGATCCGAGAAAAAAGCGGACCTAGAGCGAGCTAAAGCTCGCCGACAGATCTGTATTCGCCGGTTCACGATCCGCGCCGCCGCCGCCGGACTGATATCGACATCCATCCGCACCGCCGCCGTACTGAGAAATCCGCTGGAACGGAGGTTGGGGCATGTTAATCGGTGTGAATCGGGGGGCGTGGAACGGCTGGTTCTTGTGGGTTGTTGGGTTGCGGTGTGAACCGGGGGGCTGCGAATGGACAGTTTGTTGGGTTGCGGTGTGAACGGCTGGTTCTTGTGGGTTGTTGGGTTTTGGATTTCGGGTTTCGTTCGGGTCATGGCGGTTTGGGTTGGTGACGGTGGTTGATTGACGATGGCGGTGTGGCTGAGATTCTGTTGGTTGGGTCTTTGGTCTGGGCCCCCGCGACGGCTCCGGCGTCGTTCTTGTTGGGGTGGCTTTCTTGCGGTGGTGGACGATCATTTCCAGATCGCCGGCCTCGTCTTTGGGTAGGGTTTAATGAATGTAGGGCTGAATGAATGGGTAGGGTTGAATGAATTGGTAGGGTTGAATGTTTGGCCAAAAAGCAGTATTAGTGTAGTTCAAAAGCACTATAACAATATTAGAAAAAGCACTCCAAGTATTGCAGTGTAATTATACGCAATTCTAGAAAAAGCAGTTTTAGTGTAGTAAAAAAGCACTGCCGTAATATGAAAAAAGCACCCCTGAAATTGTCAAATTTGTAGGCACTGCCAACATATAAAAAAAGCATTGCTACTTACATTATAAAAGCACTAATTATATGTGAAAAAAACATTACTACTTAATTATACATAATTTTTATTTAAAATTATTTGTTGAATATTTGAGTTTTTTTGAAATTTTTGAATTTTTCCGTAATTGTAGATGAATTTTGTGATGCTTTTTGTATAAAGCCGCAGTGCTTTTTTTTTTAATTATCCGTAGTGCTTTCTAAAGAGCAAATCAGCGCTCTTTATGAATGTTGTTATATGTCGAAAATACCCTTTTTATTAATTTAATGCAATATTTACCATAAATACACTGCTGACGTGTCATGTTCTCAACCATCTAGATTATTCAATCCAATGGTCAAGATGAGTCCCTAGGTTCACATATAATGACATGGTTCCCATTTGAACCCACCCCTATATATATATATATATATATATATATTATACAAGTTCACCCCCTTCTTTCAAGATAAAAATAAAAATGATGATCACCCTAACAGCAAAGGAAAATCAGACAACGCATACATGAAAATTTCTTCTAGTCACTAAAAGTAAAACCAACCCTCAGAAATTTGTTGTGATGTTTTAATGATATAGAGAAACCAATTTGATAACGGTTAAAATCCATAACATTAAGTTGAAACTCACTTGGCTGCTTAAATTTTAAACCAATCTCTTTCCTGGATATACCACACACCATCTTTAAGCTGCACTATTCTCATTTTCAAACTATTCGCCGCAAGTGACGAAGATATAATTTGAATAATATAAAAAGAGGACGCCAACAAAATGACATAAATAACGGAATTAAAGAATGAGCAAAGCTGTGAAAACAAATTGATGTGAAACATAAGTTATAAAATATTAGAAACATGGATAGGTTAACTTGTCAACACACAAACTGCATTTACTCGGTTCAGTCTTTATGTCATTCATGTTCATAAAAAAAATACAAAAAAAAATTATAATGGATCTAAGAGGTTCCTATATAATTTTATGTATCATCTCACTGTCCTCTGCATATCTTATGATCTTTATGTTCAATTTGACACGGAATCCTCACCTCTAAAGTTGCGGTACAGGACAAATTAGCATAGTTGATCGACAGGTTTCATTTAAGCGATATGTCTAGTTTAATATAATTGAAATGTCTAAACTGTGTCCTATTCGACTAATATCTTTTCCTTTTCCATGGATCATGAATGAAAGGTCATCCTTATCAGGCCTAATAAATACATATTAACGGTCAAACTTGGAATGCTAAAATTAAAATTCAGAGCAAATGTAATCTGAAATGCTACTTTAGAAGAATAAAACCTTGAATGCCTCAAGTTTTCATTTGTTTCTGTGCTTCATAACACTTGCATCAAGAGAGAGAGCAGACCAACAAAAGGCTCCGTTACAGCAGATAAGATTTTGCTGTAAAAGTTGAGTTCCTACAAACAACATGATAATAACTAAAGAGCCTTAGTTTAAGGTGCATGGTACCAGAAAAGAGGGTCAAAGTGTTAGAGATCTTTTTCATTTTATTTAATTATGTTTATTTAAATAATTAGTAGTGTTTAGGTAAATAATAAGTGGGCGTAAGGCCCATACTGTTAAATATCCTCGGTCTTCAGACATAAAGAGAGCCTGAGAATTAAATCAGAATTCGGCCTTTTTAAAGCTTGGGAAAATCAAGCTTGCGCATGGAAAGACTCCGTCCTGTTAGTGTAGTTCTCTTTTCCATTCAATAAAAGCTATAGTTCTCTTATTTATTCTTCCCTCAATCCCTTGACTCTATCACAAAGCAACCATTCTCGGGTATTAAATTTTCCATGTGTGCACCACCCACCAAGGAACAGATATAATTTTTATTCTAGGGAAAAAAAAGGGGGTGGGGGTGGGGGGGGGTTGTTTGTCGGTCAAGCCTTACCCCTCCTCCGCTGCAAGAGGGGTTCTCTGTATGCCAACTCTAGAAACAATGACGGGCAAGATTGTCTAAGGTATTCACATCCTTCTGATTCCAAGACAGCTGAAAAGAAATAGACAGCAAAATATATATTGCTTGTTAATTAGTCCCTCTACCAAAATCAAATAATATATATATATATATATATATATATATATATATATATATATATATATATATATATATATATGTCGGTCGATCGAGATTTGTCTGTAGCATACATACCCTCCAGATTTTCAGCTGCAAATCTAAGACATGCAGCTTTCAGTTTGGTAGCATGATAAAGGTCCGCGAGATGCAACACGAATGCAACTGATTCTGCTGAAAGTTCCCCCGAAATGCGTGATTCACACACCCTCTTAAGTTTTGTCAGTTCAAATTGATGAGCTGCTGCAAGAACCTTTCCCATGAAAGAATTCAAAACGGACGAACCAGAATAATTGACAACCTTTTGATCTTCATCCTCAAGAGTTCCTGTGTATATAAACCAGAGCATTGCCTGCAAAATGAAATAGAATAGTAAATTAGTGTTTTACCCAACCCAATGAAATGGAACCGCAATAGAGGCAAAGAAATTAGAAAATAAAAAATAAACAATCAATCGACCACAAGCTTTTTCACGGACTCGAGGGTCATTTACAATGCTCTGAAGTCAAATAAATTGATTGATATAACTGAAATAAACATACATTCCAACTCAGAAATATGCAAGAAGTCAAGACATGGGTAATGCATGTCTTGACCATTGATAACACTGATAAAATGGATCACATGTATTGCATAATGCAAGACAAACTAACAAAATAAGTACACAGATGATTAGACTATTTTCGAAACATGTAGATTTCCCCTGCAAGTGTAAGAAGGACAAAACTGAAGTTCACCACTACATTGACTTCTACAATTGTCACCCAATGGCAAACATTAAAGAAAATAGTTTACAACGTTCAGGCAATACATAGCTAAGTTCTAAAAATGGGGGCTCATCCAACCACACGCTAATTGACAGATAAGTTCTAAAGCAAGCATTAACTATAACCAAAAGCCATAAAACTATGCGCGATACAAATCAGACAATCAAAAAAACAAATGAAAAACAAATAGATTTCAAATATAGCACAAAAAAAAGGCAAATACTAATGAAAACATATATAGGCAGCAAGAGTTTTCTTTGTCAAATTAATTATATGTAATGTAAAAAAAAACCTTGAATATTCTAGGCTCCATATGTGAAATAACAATCTCCTCCTCATGAGATTGATGGCAATCCAAAAGCCGTGATTGGAACACAGGAGAAGAGGAAACTAAAACCCACTTATGCCCCCAAAATATCTCATCTCCGACTCTAAACAACACGTCAGCACTTTCCCTGCTATCCAGAAGCTTCCCAAAGTCCGCCCCGATGTTAGACTCTAGAACCCTAATAAGAGGCAGGCTTCGAATCTCAAAAGTGAAGACTCTAATTTTGCAACGAATCATCAAGCAATCGTCTTTGAGATAGTGGGGAGATTCAAGATTACTTCACTTAATGTAATTAGCACGTCCAAACATGTGACCGCGTTTTACATACGTGAATTTACGAAGACATTCAACCCGATGATTGCCTTTGCCAGACTGATCCAGAAAGTACACTTCGGATAAAACTTCAACAGGAATAATACTGCACTCTTGATCCCTCGGAGCAAAAAATAAAGATCCGTACCCGGAATTGAAAGATTCGAGATTCACTCCGTTGGGATAGAAGAAAATCTTCCAACTGTGGCCGCACAATGTAAAATCATCGCTCATGATGAATTTGCTTACACCGATTTCTTTAAGGAGTATGGAGTAGTTTTTAAGGGGCCAATCGTGATATCCGGTTTCCACTCTTCTGATGGTTACCGAGGCAGACTCTGAATCGTCTTCTTCACTTTTTAACATTGAACTGTCGATAACATGCAAGGATGAGGAGCCTTCTTTCTTCGTCTCAGTAACATAATCATCCATTTCATTTAGAAGCAACGGGCAGTTCTCCCGAAGGTAATTGAAACTGTCTCGTTTGACAAGAGCTGMARTAGAATAAGTCATCATTTAATCATAATAAAGTTCAATATAGAATAAGAAGAAACAAAACAAAAGGATAATTACCAGCATAATTATCAGCAGCATACTTAAAGCATAGATGTTTTAATGCAGATGCATTACATCTGTCCGCTACCGATAGAATCTCCGCAAAACGTCCAAAAGAGTTGGTTCTCCACAGATGAGATTCACAAATACTCTTAAGACGCATAATATCATATTCATCGGCAGCTGCAAGCAAGTTGGCTCCGAATGTGCTGGATACAGCTGGCCCAAAAGCATATCCATCAACTACCAAGGCCCTCTCGTCTTCTGGGAGAGTATCGGAATATATAAAATGCAATAAAGACTGCGAAGAGACAGACGTGAGGATCAGATGTAAGTAACTCAAACTATTACAAAAAAGAAAAAAACTTGAGGTTTATCATACTTACAAGAAAAACAGCTAACTTTCAAATTTACAAAAAAAATACCCCTCAAGTTTGATTCAGTGTTAAGGTTAAGTGGTCGATTGTAATACTTTTATAAATGTGGGCGGTTTTGAAATATATTTCTTCTTATAAAGAGAGTAAATGTAAGAAAAAATAAATCTCAGGGGTATTTTTGTAATTTTTCGTTCCGGAACAAATCATAGAGAACTTGTTACCTTAAAAACCCGGGGTTCCATGCTAGTGATGTGATCAGAGCCGACAAACATGGATCGAAAGACTGGGGAGCGAGCTGAGAGTATAACCTTATGTGCGCTAAACCTCTCCTCACCCCTCACGTTGAAAACCACGTCACAGCCTTCACCAGTATCCAACATGGCAAGAAAATCGACCCCTCCGACGTTTACATCATCATGATCACCATCATCAGCATCGCATCGTGGACTAGCAATTGTTGGTGTTACTGCCTCAGCCCCAGGAGGCAGCACAACGCTAACAGTAGTGACATCTGGAATAGGCAACGGACCCCATCGCTTTTTTCACTCACGAGACGGATACGAAGACCAAGGCATACACTGCATAAATCTGCGTCAGTACCGTCCGACACAACCTCGGGAAAGACGGTGACGACAAATTGATGGCCTCCCACGGTAAAAGCACCACTGTCGACATGTTTRTCGTAGCCAATCCCCTTGCACAGCGAGTATTTCTCCAATGTAAACCGATGGAGCCCATTTACCACCCCCGTGGAGCTTGGTGGTGCTGAGTGTCTTTCGGAAAAGCAGGTGAACATTGAGATCATCAGTAATTGTAACGGGAAAACTCTAGAACAGAGTTAAGCTAGCTGTACGTTCGGAAGGTCCACAAAATCCGATCCACCCAATAATCAACCAAAAAAGGGTTTTAGTAGAATGGGTTAATGGTCAGGGGCAGAGCCGGGGGAAATCCCCCTCCAACTTCAGTTTTTTGTTTTTAAAATTAATTTAACTTTTGTATACAAAATTGATAATATGAATTTTCCATATAGAACTCTTAAAATTTTGATTCTCGCCCCCTAAAAAGACCTCTTTTTGCCATTTTTTTTAAGAAAAAAAAATCTTGCCACACTCTTGTTCAATTCTGTCTCCGCCCCTAGATACCTTTTTTTGGGCATAAGCTACTGAAGCATAAATTAAAAATACTCCAAATCAAAATAAAGGTTCGTTGAAACTAAAACCTCTTTTTATGTCCGAATTACTTTTATTGAAGCGAATTTTTACAGTTAGATTGAATTACAGTTTACTAACTTGATTCCCATAACCAAAAAGCCCACCTAACCTAGAGATTGTTATCATGAAACTCTTCAAATATGTTTTTATGAAGAAAAACTTGCACAAAAGATAAATTAGCACATACCGTCGTCGTCCGATGCGTGCGTCGGAGCACCGCCGTGTCTTTCTGTGCCCTTTTCGTTCATTTGTTCTCTGTTCCTGTTTTACAGTTCCACCCGACCCGAGTTCATCCTCCAAATCTTTAAACTGGTTAGGCCCACTGAGCCCATCACTAGAGAGAAGCAAAAGGCTTTGTTGTATATGCCCAAATTATATTTAGTAATTGGTAATGGGCAAAGTTTGCTTTCCAATTTTAAACTTGATACATTGATGAGGCCAATTCTTTCGGTACTATTTGGGCTTTTGCAAGTAGTGCCAATGTAAATTTTATTTATAAAAACGTAACACAATTAAATGCTTGATATCCTCTTCTATGACTTCAATATATTCTTATTCATCTTCATTGTATATACACACTTAAAAAATTTTATAGCTACACACTCTATTAATATATAATTTAACATATTTAATATTTTTCTATAATATTTACTTAAAAAAATAAAAGTTTTTCAATTTCATTTACTCTTCATCGCCTAAATTCTAGTCCTTCAATCATTACAAATAATCAATAATTGATGATAAAAAAATATGAAAATAATTAATGCAAGCATTTTCTTCATTTTTGTACGATTAATTTTTCGTTTTTGCACCCGCAATGTTAAGTTTGGCTTGAACATTGAAAAAACTATTCACGGCCTAGGTAACCCTGGTCGGAAGAAATCTCGGCCTTTAATGGCCAAAATGTTTTTTTGTACTACTTTTTATATCGGTTCTATAAATATTGATGTAGAAAATAATTTTTGTGGGGAAAATTATTTTCTACATTGATTTTTATACCGATGCCGAAATTATTTTTTAAGAAATAGGTTTTCTACATCAGATATTCTACAACTTAATTCCTCATATTATGTTTTTGTATTTTACCATATACATATTATTTTTTTGATTTAACCAAAATATTTCTTGTTATATTTATTTATGTCAGTATTTTATGTATTCATTACCTACTAAAATTAAATAATCAATAAATAAGTATTCTAATATATATTCTTTAATTAATAAACTTATTTATTATGTGTATCCATATATAATATTTAATTTTCTTTTAATATTATAATTCAAAAAACAAAAACACTAACTATATTAGTAGTGTTTCGAACTCATAATAGAAAATATGAACCAGCCTTATTACTTTGGTACGAGTTCAAAACACTACTAACATAATTAGTTTGGTTCGATTTTATTTTTGAAAATATTATTTATTGAAATATTAAAATTAAATTTGAGAATAACCAAACTTATTATTTAATATCTTAATCGCTAGACGCCCAATACACTACCGAAATGATAATTTTTGTCTATTTTTTCTAATTATAATATTAAAATAAAAATAAATATTATAATATGAATACATATAATAAATAAGTTTATCAATTAAAAAACAAATATTATAATACTTATATATGAATTATTTAATTTTAGTAGGTAATGAATACATAATATGTAAACATAAATAAATAAAGCAAGAAATATATTGTTGAAATGTAATAAATATTACGCTATATGGCAAAGTGCAAAAATACACATAGTATGGGGGGTAAGTGTAATTTTCACTAAATTTTTCAGGGGTAAATTTTCTATATATGGTCAAATGTAAAAATCGCATAATTCATATGGCAAAATGTAATAAAAAATAATTTGTATGGCAAAGTGTAAAAATTCAAATAGTTCAAGGGGTTCGGCGTATTTTTCTCATTTATTTATAAAAACGTCACTCAATTAAATGCTATATATACTCTTATATAATTTCAATATATCCTTATCCATCTTCATTGTTATATATACACATAAAAAAAGAATATAGCTACACACGCTATTAACATGTAATTTAGCACATTCAATATTTTTCTACAATTATTTACTTACCAAATATTGAAGTTTCTCAACTCCATTTACTCTTCATTGTCTAACTTCTAGTTCTTCAATCATAACATATAATCAATTCGTTGCGGGTTGAATATGTTATATATAGGACATTTAACTAAGATATAATTGTTTGCAAGAGTTTTAAATCCAGAGTATAATTATAAGAAGTCATATAATTCTTAACTCTTTAATGGAACAATATCCAGCAATTCCAAGAAGAAGCATGTAAACCAAACATGTACACTGCTTGCTGGTGGATTGCATTATATACCATAAACATTGTATAATCATGAATACATACCAAAGAAAAGGTTTAAATCAATCAATACATGTTTCGATACCAATAAATACATGTAATTTAATAATTTAAAGCTACTTAACACCCAATAAATATAATTTCTAACACTAAATGTCATTATATAAACATGGGGGAAAATTTCTTGCCCCCCAATGTTGCAGTTTTTTACACTTTGCCTCCCGAAGTATTTTTTGTTCCACTTTGCCCCCTGATGTACAATAATTTTCGACGTTCCCCCCCAAACTTTATTTCCGGCGGAATATTCCTTATAGATTCCATCGACGGGCAGTTGGGGGGCAAAGTGAAAGAATCTTATAGTTTGGGGGGTAAAATATAAAAAATCTTATAGTTTGGGGGGCAAATTAAAATAATATAAGTATTAAATTTTTGTTTTAAAATTTTATATTTAAAAAATATATATATATTTTATCTTATAATCACACATACATAAAGTTGTCAATACAATTTCAATTTAAAAATAAAAATAAAATCCCCCATAAATTCCCAATCAATATTTATAATTTTCTAAATATAAATATTGTCAATACATCTTTTATATTATTAAATATTAAACGCATGACTAAGTATTATGTAAATTATTATGATATGAAAAATAAAATTATCATTTGATATTATTGGAGTTTTAATTATATCTAAAAAATTATAATTTATGGTTGTTTGTTTATAATTATCATGACTAAAGTTACATATTTAGAAAATTATAAATATTAATTGAAAATTTATGGGGTTTAAAAAAAAAAAGACTGGAATTGTATAGATAACTTTGTGTGTGTGTGAGTATAAGATAAAATTATATAATTTTTCAAATATAAAAATTTAAGACAAAAATTTAATATTTATATTATTTTAATTTACCTCCCAAACTATGATTTTTTGCACTTTACCCCCCAAACTATATAATTTTTTCACTTTGCCCCCCAACTGCCCGTCAATGGAATATATAAGGAATATTCACCCGAATATAAAGTTTTGGGGGCAACGTCGAAAATTGTACGTTAGTGGGCAAAGTGCAACGGGAAGCAAAGTGTAAAAAACTGTATATATTGGGGGGCAAAAAAAATTATCCCTATAAACATCAAAACATTTACAGAGTTCTATTAAATCAGTTTCATATCCTTTCCAAGACTTGACCATGCCACCTGTTGCCATGGTTCATTGTTCGTAGGTTGTTTGTAGGCTTTGTATATGTCCTAATACATACATACATACATACATACATACATACATACATACATACATATAGGAATTGGATCATGTGGGAACTAGGAACCCACATGATGCACAAGATTGATTTTTTTTGATGGCCAAGATTATCCCCATTAATTATATAATTAATATATTTATATTAATCAAAAGGTCTTATATGTAGTTGCTCTCAATATTCCAAAATTAAAATTCTTCCCAGCCGATTTTTCCAAAAAAAAAGCATGCAATTAATCTTTCAGCCGTTTTTTCCAAAAATAAAGCGTAATTAATATAGTTCACATTACGTTGACTTCGCTCTGAACTTCAAAATCGAAAATTCAATTTCTTATACACCTAGCTAAAGCATTAGTTCATAATTAAATTCCTTCAAGCTACATAACATTAGCCCAAATTTCAAATGCTGGAACTMGAGTTCTGATATACCTAACTAAAACATCAATCCATACATTCCCAGGCTTTRGTAAAATWWAAAAGCTCCACAGTACTGAACATAGACAGGTATAAAGTGAAATAATCACCCTTTTACAAAAATAAAAATAAAAAACACATACAATTAGATGTCTGTATTGAGATTCCAGCCAAAAATTACACAGATAGAATCTTCAATTTATACAGTAATTGATAAAGGGATCTACAATGAGCAATTGACAATARACATAAACAAATCCATGCACGCAAAATCACACACTAAGAAATATAACATGGCTCCCAAAGCCAAACTCGTGGAATTTAACAACAGAAAAKGACAAATTTTAAAACACTTMAAAAACGACATWAAAAAAATTCAAAAACAATATAAGCATGCTGCTTATTTTGATCCTTCTCATAACCTCTTCGAACAAAATATTTMTGGGCGAGGACGACGGAGACGATTCGCCATCATCGTGTCCATCTCTAAGCATCATCAACAGAGCTTTAGCCATCTCTCTGGCCCGCCGATTACCATCGACGCTCAGCTGCATCAGCCCTGGCACTAATCATCCCTGTATCCCTCTCTGCAGCTTTTCCATATCATCACAAGAATCACCGCCGCGTGCTCTTTGCATGTCGTCGTTCCGTCCTCCACCTCCGCAACAAGCATCTCGATCACCCCTTCAATTTCAGAAAAAAAAAAGATATAAAATTAAGCGTCCGCTTACACCGATTCTATCAGATCCTTGATTTTCTTCGATTTGTCATCTGTTTTATCGGATAGGGTACGAGCTGATGTGGCATCTGCCTGACGGACCACATATTCCAAAGTGTTTGTGGTGCTGCTATGAAACTTGTCTTGGCCAATGTACAACATGATACATCCAATACTGAAATTAAATACCACATCAATAAACAAAAGCTGTTAATCTTATTTACGGCGAAAACACATGTAACCCTTTTTTACAGTGAAAATACGTACACTGCAAGATTATTTCCGTAATTATGATTAAATATCAATCATATAAAAAAATTGCAACCTGATTTCAGCAGAACATTTGGGTAATTTTTCTATTCTCAAACTATATTTAGCATAATTCATTTAAAAAATTAGCAAACTCGAAACTTTTTTCCAGCATTTATATATATTCAGAAGCCTATATTATTATTATATAACCCAAATTCGTAATAAAACAATTTCATCCAATATCTATATATATTAAGCATAATAAAAAACCTTTCCCAATTTCCGAAAAATAACATTCAAAAACCCTAACAGAAAAAACCATAATTCGTATAAAAACCATATAAAATTAGCATATCCACAATATAAAATTAGCATTCTAACCTTTAGCATGGCCGCCGATCTTAACCCCGCCGCCGCCTTGTAGAGCGCTCCGGTGTAGTAGGTGAGATTCTCTTTCCATGATCGGCGCTGCGCGCGGGATTCCTCCGCGAAGAGGTACTCTGGTAAGGTCGGCAAATCGTATACGGTTCGTGTTGGAATGTTTAGGTCTTGGTAGGGATTGTAGAGATGGCGGTTTGAGGTATTTTTGTTGACGGCGGCTTGATCCGGAGCTCTATGTTGGTATGCCACGGCGGATTTTTTCGAGCTCGATGTTGGTATGCCATGGCGGATTTTTTGAGATTCGGTGATGTTGGTATCCAGAGAGGTTTTCCCGAAGATAGGGACGAGGGGGAGGAGGATTTTCGCTGATTTTGGTGGATATATGAAATGTTAAGGATGCCCTCCAAATCACACAAAATAAGCATGCGTGTTCTATTATTAAATGAACCTACCTTATATAATGCAATAAACAAGGATCGTTTGATCAAAAAATTTAATGATCGAGATTGGTTATCAGTTCTCACGTAGGGGACAGTTCCCACAAGATCCCACCCCTATATATATATATATATATATATACCTAATAAACAACATTAAGCATTAAGCATTAGTCGACTTGCATACAAGAATTGCAGGCATTTAATTCATGTTGTAGTTTAAATAAAATATAAGTAATAATAAAATAATATTTAATGTCACCAGATTTGTTGATTAAAAAATTACAAATTTTACCTCGAAATGTTATATATATATATATATTATATATATATATATATATATATATATATATATATATATATATATATATATATATATATATATATATATATATATATATATATATATAAACTCAAAAAAAAAAAATATTGTTAGTTTTCCCAAACATAGAATTATATAATATTTTCATAATTATAATACATAATAAACAACAACCATCAGTTTACAATTTAACCTTTTCATGTACTCTATTGACTAGAGAATTTCAGCATTAAGCATCAGTCGACTTGCATGCAAGAATTGCAGACATTTAATTCCTGTTGTAGTTTAAATGAAATATAAGTAATAATAAAATAATATTTAATATCACCAGATTTGTTGATTAAGAAATTACAAATTTTAACTATCGAAATGTTATATATATATATATATATATATTGCAAAATCCTCCTATCTTATGTGTCTACTTTCCATACTTCGTTAGTTTTGGAAAAAAATTTGGTGTTTCGCTGTCATCCGAACCTAATATTAGCCTAATTTAGTATTTCTTATTTTTATATATTTACCTACTTTAATATTTTTATAAATATTATAGTTTTCCTAATTCAATTTTTTTTTTATTAAATCTTACTTACTATAATACTTTCTTTAACATATTTTGTCCAATTCAATATCTTATTTTTATTCTTCTAATATATAAATATAAAAGATTTATATCTAATTAGAAAAAAAACATATATAAGTTGAATTAATTTTTATTTACAATAAAAGTTGAAATAATTTTATTATAATTCTAAATATTTATATAAGAAAATATGAGTTATATAAAGTTATTACAAAAGGGAAATAAATATAAACTTAAAGTTTTTTTTATCTAATCCCAATATAATAAATCAAAAATAATATTAAAAATATATATGAAAAACTATTGTTACACCAAACAAAAAACAAAAACAAAGTGAAACAAAAAAGATAATGTAATACTAATACTAATAATAAATTATTGTGGCTAGAAAAATAAATATTAAATATATTCTAAATCTTTTTATCTAATTCAAATCACTACGAAAAAAACAATTTCCGAGGGATTTTTCCCTCGGAATTAAGGGAAAATCCCTCGGTTTGAGCAAACCAAGGGAAAAATCGAGGGAAAAATTCCCTCGAAAAAACCCTCCTCGAAATTTTGTTTCGAGGGAAATTTCCCTCGATAATATGAAACCGAGGGAATTTCGAGGGATATTTTCCCTCGAAAACTCCTCCGTGCAATCCCTCGGAATTCCGGAGGAATGATTCCCTCGGATTTTTGCTCTTTCCGAGGGGAAAGAATCCCTCAGTTTTCCGAGGGAATACAAGTCCCTCGGAATTCCGAGGTATTTGTTTCCCTCGGAAATAGCAAAAATCCGAGGGAATATCTTTCCCTCGGAAAACCAAGGGATTTGTTATCCCTCAGTTTTTTGCTATTTCCGAGGGAATATCCCCTCGGTTTGTTTTCATTTTTTTATTATATATTTTTATGTTTTCGAGGGATTACCGAGGGAAAATCCCTCGGTTTTATTTTTTTTATTAATTTTTAATTTTCAGTAATTTTAATTCCTATTCAATTATTAAAATCCCCAAAAATTTGAAAAAAGTAATTAAAGAAAAGACAAATAAACAAACCAATTATTATAAATAATATTTAAAAATTTAAGAATAATTACATGCGGTCGATCGAAACAGTAACAAAGTTTATATGAACTGTAAAAATGTTCTATGGATGGGGAGGGGGGTACTGCTGCTGCTGATGGGGAGGGGGGTACTGCTGCTAGAAATGAGCATACATCTCAGCCATCTGGGCATTCATCCGCGCCTGAAATTCCTCCTGCTGTCGGCGCTCCTCCGCACGTTGTCGCCTTTCCTCGGCTGCCTCCTCCGCACGTTGTCGACTTTCCTCGTCTGCCTGCTGCTTCAACGCCTCAAGCTGCGCCCTCTGAGCCTCGACCTGCGCCTCGAGCTCTCTGATGTGGCTCCTATCAGCCTGGGAGGAGGTGGAAGAGCCGCCCTTCCATAAACCCTTCGCAGCAACCACCATCTTCCCATACGCGCCGGTGCCGTAAAGACGTTCCTTACTCAACCCGGCGACGCCGAGGAAAATCTGATCCTGGTCAACCTCGTTACTCTCCTCCTGGTAAGACGCACGTTCTTGTTCCTGGGTCAAATGTCGCTCGTACTCCTCTTGAAATACAACTCGTTATTAAAATTTTACGTTAAAATCAAAGAATAAGTTAAAAATAAGAAAGAGACTCACATTAATATTAGCAGATCTCGTATCGATCCACGCGCCATCTTTCTTCGTGTGCGTACGTTTAAAAAGATCGTAGCACGTAGCCGGCGAACCCATCTCCCGCTCTTGTATTCAAATAGAATTTTCAAATAATTAACATTAAAATTAAATAAATAAATATTAGATTATTATATTCTAAAATTACTTACTATATTCAAGGCATAGTCGATAGTATCTCTCTCTCTCTCTCTCTCTCTATATATATATATATATATATATATATATATATATATATATATAGGATTGGGTTCAAATGAGAACCCCGTCATTATATGTGAACCTAGGGACTAATCCTGGCCTTAGATCTAATAATGTGTGTGGACCAGATTTTTTCTATTTTTTTATTTCACTAAATTAATTATATGGTATGAAAGGTGTTTATGCAATTTTACATAAACACCCTGAATCAAATTTATTCCCCCCGTCTCTTCCCGTTCTCTTCCCCAAACCCTATCCCTTCCCCAAATCTCAGCCGCCAAGCTCTCTCCACCAAGCTCAACCGCCGCGGCACTCTCTCCTAGAATCGGCGTTGCACCAAGTTTCGTCGCCCGACTGCTGGAAGTGGCAGCGTTGCACCAGGTTTCACCAATTTCAGAAATTGGCGACGCGGCGAGTGTTGTTGCCCGCCAATTGAACGGCAGCGGCGATGTGGAGATGCGGCCACGCGGCGAGTGCTGTGCCCGCCGATTGAAGTCGTTGCCTTCGACACGCTGCCCATATTCGCCGGAAGAGCCGCCTGACTCGTTGACGATAGCGGCCCAGTGAAACTAGCGAGGCAGTGGTGGCGTTTGGCAGCGGCGGAGGCGAGGAAATGGCTGCGCTGAAGTACACCCTCGGCGAGGCGGCGGTCAGAAGGTGCAGGCGCCGCTCCGCCTCATCTGAAAATGACGGTGGCGACGGACTGGGTCCGGAATCGGGCGGTGGTGAAGGCACAACGGCAGCGGCTGGTTCATCATGGGGGTTTGCTTCTCCGTCGGCTGAAAGTTGGGAGTGGCGATCTGGGTGGTTCTCGTGGGTTTCCAATTTGGTTGGGGGTGGAGATGGATGATGTGGGTTTCGGGTCTTGATCGGGCCGCGACTGTTTAGGAATGGTTTGGCCTGACTCGGCGGTTATTGTGGTTGTCGGGCGAACGTCAACAAGTAGGGTCGCTGGGTGGTGGCCGCAGATCGGGCTCGGCGAACGGCGGAAGTAGGGTCGTTGGGTGGTGGCGATTTGGATTGTCGGGGTTAATTCGGATGACTGCGATGGTGAAACTCGACGGCGAGGTTGGTCGATTATTTTTCATTCAAAAAAAGCAGTGTTTAGTGTAGTTCAAGAGCACCGCAACAATACAAGAAAAAGCACTCCAAATATTGCATAGTGCGATTATGTCCAGATTCATTGTGCTTTTTATACAATATTGTAGTGCTAAAATCAGTCATGTGCGATTCTTTTACTATCCAGTTTTTTTAGTTTAATTATATTTTGTTTACGTCTTAAAACATGCAATATGTATCTTAAATTGTAGATCTCGAGAATGTGATTAATTTGATATATATTTCATTCAAAACGAATAAAGATTGAAAAAGTTATGGTTTGTTGAACATTTGAGTTTTATTTCAAAATTTTAATTTGCAGTCTATAGACAAAATTCGCGATACTTTTTGTATACAATCGTAGTGTTTTTGTTTTTCTTAATCTATTGTGATTTGTAAAGAACAATGCAGTGCTCTTTGTAAACGTTGATATATGTCCAAAATACCATTTTTAATTAATTAATGCATTTTTTTACATTATTACCATGCTAACATGTCATGATCTCAACCATCAAGATTATCCAATCTAATGGTCAAGATGAGTTCCTAGGTTCACATATAATGACGGGTTCTCATTTGAACCCAACCCTATATATATATATATATATTATTTTTTTGTAATTTGGAATAAGATATAATTTAATTGTCTTAGTGTTTATTTTAGCCTAGGGAGTCTATTTGTTTTAATATTTAGTTTACGTGGGAATTTTTATGGTTTCTTTGATTTTGTTAACTCGAAAATCTTTTTAATCCATCCCTACCTAAGCCCCGTTATGACCAATTTTAACCCTGGTTTTATTTGCATTCATCTTTGGCGTGATTTAGTTGCAAGTATGTGAGAAAATCTTGTGGTGTATTAACATGAGAGTTCACATATATTAGTGTTTGAGTGAATCTTGTGAGTGGTAGTTGGATTGTATGTGATTTTCGGCATTTGGTTGCTGATGTGATTATTTATTGCTCAAACTTTGTCCTTTGAAATGGCTGGCCATTTGAAAAAAAAAATGTTTCCCCTTATTTAATCTTGTTTGGTTGCTTGAGGACAATCAACGATTTAAGTTTGGGTATGTATGATGTGTCATAAATATGCATGTTTTTTTAAGGTATTTTTTTGGCATATTAGTGGTGATCGTGAGCTTAAATGATATATTTTCATCTTATTTTGTATTTTCGAGTGGACGCTATTGTTTGTTGGTCTTTATACAATGAGGAGCTGTTTTATGCATTGTTTTGCGACTTAGGATATGAATGAGTGTGTATTGTAGTTAACTAGAGTGAAAACAACTATTTTCTGAAGCAACATGGTTGTGTTGGCGTCAGTACCAGTGTAGCGGACCAGAGTTGGAATAATGGAAATAAAGGAACAATTTGATTCTTAAAGGCGACGTGGCCCAAGAGCATGACCATGCTGGTGTTAATTCTTTGAACGGGACATAGCCTCATGTGAAGAAAAGTTCATAAGCCTATTTATTCAACCAATGCACGATGGAATAAGGCCTAAGCCAAATTAGGGTAGTAAAAGTTGGTATAAATACTGATTTAGAGTATTAGATGAAAAAAATCCTTTCTCTTCTAATCTTCTTCTCCCTCTCTTATTTTATCCTTATTTTTTTTCTTCCTTTTGGGTTATAAAAGCCTTACATGGCTAATTTCTCTATTTTGTCTTGGCTGAATACGATTAAAACCTTCAAACTTATGTTATGACCATATATTGATTATTTTGTATGCTTATTTTCATGGTTGTTTGTTTAGTTTATAGAATAATCACCTATAACTCTATATAAGATATCTAATGCTTGATGAGTAATCTAGTCGATTTAGTTTTTTTTTTAATCATAAAAAATAACTAAGAAAGATAATTGGCTGGATCATGGTTATCATTCTTGGGTAGAATAATTAAATAAGTTAGTAATAATGGACTATTTATCTACTTCTTGGATTTTGCCGATTTCTTGTGTTTCTAATGCTATTGTTGGGTTCATTCTACAAAATTATTGGAATTTCTTAACAATAAGGGTTAATGTAAATGAACTGTTTTACTTGACTAAATTAGATGATAGAATAGCAGATTCAATGACAATTATATGAAAATGTGAATTCATGTTTTTTCATTGTAGTTATTTTCATTAATTTGATCTTATTTTACTAATTGATTAGTTTTCTTATTTTTATTTTTAATATTTTTAGTTTTATAGATTTTAGAACCAAACCCCACTCCTTTAAATTACATCGCTAAAGAATTCTAATTAAAATTTTCTCGTGGATACTACTCTTGCTCACACTACTATATATTTTCAAGTAAGATTTTATTTGGGTATCTCGACAATACTACCAGTTAGACTATTCTTTACCCAATAATTGATGTTGATTTCATTAATGAATATCTGATGTCATAAAATGATAAAGAATGTAAAGTTTATCTTAACTTTGATAGTGCATGCAATCTGATTCAAGTATTTACATATAGCAAGACGTTCACTCACCGGGTTTTCTAAACACCATCAAATATTCTGAATTGTCAAACCATGAGTTAAAACTAAAAACTGGAACCCCAATTATATTATTGAGAAATATTGATCATTCCCTCGTGTTGTGTAATTGAGCCATATAGATTGTTACAAACCTTGACGATCATGTTGTATGTGCTAATATTATTCAAGGAAACAATGTAAGTGAATTGGTGTTGATTCCTAAAATAATTGTCACACCATCTGATACCAGATTGCTTTTAAGTTTCAACAACAAAAGTTTTGTGTGATCATGCCATACGACACGATGATCAACAAAAGTCAAGAACAATCTCTCTTTCACGTTAGATTTTCTTAAAGAAGCCAATTTTCAGTTATAACTAATTGTACGTTGCTATATCAAGCATGACCAATTGTAAGAGTTTAAAAATATTGATAATCGATTATAAGAATAAATGTAGTAATAAAACTATAAATATTGTGTACAGAGAAGTTTTTCATAATTTGTAAAGTAAATTTGGTCTACTAACAATCCTTTTATAAACCAGATTATATATTTTCAATACTATTCAATTTTTGAATAATATTTAGATGATGTATATATAGATAGAGCGGTTTCGGCAAGAACCATCTCTGGTGCGAGAACCTGCGAACTCTGCTATATATAATTATATGTATTGCTACTTTGAGCGTTGTACACTACTACATTATTTTTTGTAAAAATTAAAGGGGATAATGTGTGTACTGCTATATTTAGTTATGCACAATGTTACTTATAGAATTGGTATTTTTGTAAAAATGTATAACATTATACAATGTTGAAAATAGCAGTACAAACAACTATATGTAGTAGAGCTCGCAGGTTCTCACACCATGATTTGGTTCTCACTTGAACCACATCCTGTGTGTGTGTGTGTGTGTGTAACTTAAGTATATATATATATATATATATATATATATATATATAGGGTTGGGTTCAAATGGAACCATGTCATTATATGCGAAATTAGGGACTAATCTTGACCATTAGATTGGATAATCTTGATGGTTGAGATTATGACATGTCAACATGGTAATAATTTAAAAAAATTCATTAAATAATTAAAAAGGGTATTTTGGACATATAACGACGTTTATAAGAGCACTAAATTGCTTTTTAGAAAGCACAGCGGATATATAACTGCAAATTCAAAATTTATAATAAAATTCAAATCTTCAACGAACCATAACTTTTTAAATTTTTATTCTTTTTTAATGAAATATATATCAAATTAATCACATTCTCAAGATCTACGATTTAAGATACATATTGCATATTTAAAATTGTAAAAATAAATAAATATAATTAAATTTAAAATTCTGAATATTAAAAGCATTGTATATGACTATTTATAGCATTACACAAGTCTTCAGCAGTGCTTTTTTTTTTTTTTATGTTGGCAGTGCTAGTTTTCCGACAGTGCTTTCTTGGAGTGTTTTTTCTAATATTGCATATAATTACACTGTGCAATACTTGGAGTGCTTTTTCTAATATTGTTAGAGTGCTTTTGAACTACACTAATACTGCTTTTTGGCCAAACATTCAACCCTACCCATTCATTCAACCCTACCAATTCATTCAGCCCTACATTCATTAAACCCTACCCATTCAGAATTCAGCCGCCTACCACAACTTGCAACATAGAATTCAGTAGCCGCCGCTCGGGGCAAGATGGCGCTCGGCCACACCTGGGTCACCGGCCTCCTACCGGACGTCGCGGTGCCTTCACCACCGCCTACCAAATCCACCAAAACCAAACCTCTGATTGAATCCCCAAACTGACGTCGGATCCGCCGCGGGGGCCCAACCCAAAGACGAGGCCGGCGATCTGGACAGGATCCTCCACCGCCGCAAGAAGCCACCCCAGTAAACCGACGCCGGAGCCGTCGCGGGGTCCCAGACCAAAGACCCAACCAACCAAATTAAACAAATCATAAAGCTGAAAGCTCAGCCACACCGCCATCACCCATCAACCACCGTCACCAACCCAAACCGCCATGACCCGAACGAGACCCGAAATCCAAAACCCAAAGGCCGACGCCTTTCTCAATTCAAAAGCCCGAACCACCACGAGCATCGCCCGTAGCAGACCCAAACCCGCCTTGCCATCCCACCTACCGAACGCCTCACCCCCGAAGCCCGCCAAAGCCACCGCCTTTTTGGAGCAGAAGGGAGGCGCTGCGCCGTCGCCGATTTCCGAGATGCCAAGCCAAGCGTCGCCGTTCCTCGTCATCAGTCGCCAGCCAAGCGCCGCCGTTCTGCCTCACCCGCCGGAAGCCCGCCAAGCCACCGCCTTTTTGGAGCCGAAGGGAGGGCGCTGCGCCGTCGCCGATTTTCGAGATGCCAAGCCAAGCGCTGCCGTTCCTCGTCACCAGTCGCCAGCCAAGCGCCGCCGTTCCTCATCACCAGTCCCCAGCCGTCCGCCGATCGCCGCCACACCGCCTTCGCCAATCGCCCGAATTGCGAGTCGGCCGATTTCTGTTTTGGTCGAAGAAGGAGGCGGAGAAAAAATTTGGGGGAGAAGGCGACCGAAGGCAGAGAAGGCCGATTTCTAGAGAGAAACGGGTTTGGGGGATGATATGGTAGGGTTCAGCATTTATAAAATTACATGACAGCCCTTCTCATTCCTTCTATATATGTAATTTAATGAATTTAAAAAATAGAAAAAATCTGGTCCACACATATTATTAGATTGATGGTCAGGATTGGTCCCTAGGTTCGCATATATTGACGTGGGTTCTATTTGAACCTAATCCATATATATATATATATATATATATATATATATATATATATAGGGTTGGGTTCAAATGAGAACCCGTCATTATATGTGAACCTAGGGACTCATCTTGACCATTAGATTGGATAATCTTGATGGTTGAGATCATGACATGTCAGCATGGTAATAATGTAAAAAAAATGCATTAATTAATTAAAAATGGTATTTTGGACATATATCAACGTTTACAAAGAGCACTAAATTGTTCTTTGGAAAGCACAATAGATTAAGAAAAAAAACATTACGATTGTATACAAAAAGCATTGCAAATTTCGTCTATAAACTTGCAAATTCAAAAATTTGAAATTAAACTCAAATCTTCAACAAACCATAACTTTTTCAAATTTTATTTGTTTTGAATGAAATACATATCAAATTAACCACATTCTCAAGATCTACAATTTAAGATACATATTGCATGTTTTAAAACGTAAAAATATATATATATAATTAAAATTAAAAAAATTGGACTGATTTTAGCACTACAGTACTGTGTAAAAAGCACAATGAGGTGCAATATTAGATCTACGGCCTGGATTGGTTCCTAGGTTCGCATATATTGACGTGGGWTCTATTTGAACCTAATCCTATATATATATATATACACACACACACACACACACAATATCTTATTTAAGTATTTTAATACATTCAAACATAATTATTTCTGTTTAACATAAAATTATCGTACAATGCATGGGTACAATACTAGTAAATATGTATTACATACCATCCTCGTTTGATATCTAATAAATAATAAATTATTATAGAATATAATATGTATTTTACAATTAAAAATAAATAAATTATATTATGAAGTACTTGTTGGTAAAAGACATTTATCATCTGTTTATTTGTAGTAGACGGACTAATATGTATGTTTGTTTCTTCCATTTTTGTATTTTTTAAAAGTTCTATGCTTTGTGTTTAATTTTATATTTTATGTGAAAAATCTTACTTATTTTTTAGGTTGAGTTTATATTGTTATTAACATGAAAAATAAAGGTTGGGATGTGAATTTTTAATTTTTAGAATTTAGGATTTAGAGATAAATCGGCCAATAGTAGCTGAAATTTGTTCAAGATCTCGAACTCGCTTTGTTGAACAAATGTCAATATTTCGGCCAATGGCCGCCGGACATATATACATATATATATATATATTGTTTACTACTTTCTATACCAGTTGTACAATATCTGATGTAGAAAACCTATTTCTTAAAAAGTAATTTCGGCATCGGTTTACAAATCAATGTAGAAAATAACTTTTCTCACAAAAATTATTTTCTACATCAATATCTATAGAACCGATATAAAAAGTAGTACAAAAAAGTATCTTGGCCATTAAAGGCCGAGATTTCTTCCGACCACGGTTAACTAGGCCGCGAATAGTTTTTTCAAAGTTCGAGCCAAATTTAACACTGCTGGTGCAAAAACAAAAAATTAATCGTACAAAAATGAAGAGAATGCTTGCATTAATTATTTTTATATTTTTTATCATCAATTATTGATTATTTGTAATGATTGAAGGACTAGAATTTAGATGATGAAGAGCAAATGAAATTGAAAAACTTTTATTTTTTAAGTAAATATTATAGAAAAATATTAAATATGTTAAATTATATATTAATAGAGTGCGTAGCTATAATTTTGTTTAAGTGTGTTGAATACGAATATATTGAAGTTATATAAGAGTATATAAGCATTCAATTGTGTTACGTTTTTATAAATAAAATTTACATTGGCACAACTTGCAAAAGCCCGAATAGTACCGAAAGAATTGACCTCGTCAATGTATCAAGTTTAAAATTGGAAAGCAAACTTTGCCCATTACTAATTACTAAACTAAATATAATTTGGGCATATACAACATAGCCTAGACATTTTGCTTTTCTCTAGTGATGGGCTCAGTGGGCCTAACCAGTTTAAAGATCTGGAGGATGAACTCGGGTGGAACTGTAAAACAGGAACAGAGAACAAAAGAACGAAAAGAGCACAGAAAGACACGGCGGTGCTCCGACGCACGCATCGGACGACGACGGTATGTGCTAATTTATCTTTTGTGCAAGTTTTTTCCTCATTAAAAGATATTTGAGCGGTCTGGTTTCATGCCTGATAAAAATTTCTAGGTTAGGTGGGCTTTTTAGTTGAGAATCAAGTTAGTAAACTGTAATTCAATTTAACTGTAAAAATTCGCTTCAATAAAAGTATTTCGGACATAAAAAGAGGTTTTAGTTTCAACGAACCTTTATTTTGATTTGGAGTATTTTTGATTTATGCTTCATAGCTTATGCCAAAAAAAAAAGGTGGATTTGGGTATACAAACCGTTAATATCTAGGAACGGAGATTTTTCTTAAAAATGGGGGCAAAAAGAGGTGTCTTTTTAGGGGGCGAGAATCAAAATCTTAAGAGTTCTATATGGAAATTCATATTTATCAAATTTGTATACAAAAGTTAAATTAATTTTAAAAACAAAAAACTGAAGTTGGAGGGGCTCTGCCCCTGACCGTTAACCCATTCTATTATAACCCTTTTTTGGTTGATGTATAACAGATTATTGGGTGGATCGGATTTTGTGGACCTTCCGAACGTACAGCTAGCTTAACTCTGTTCTAGAGTTGTTCCGTTACAATTACTGATGATCTCAATGTTCATCTTCTTTTCCAAAAGACACTCAGCACCACCGAGTTCCACGGGGGTGGTAAATGGGCTCCATCGGTTTACATTGGAGAAATACTCGCTGTGCAAGGGGATTGGCTACGTTAAACATGTCGACAGTGGTGCTTTTACTGTGGGAGGCCATCAATTTGTCGTCACTGTCTTTCCCTAGGTTGTGTCGGACGGTACTGACGCAGATTTATGCAGTGTATGCCTTGGTCTTCGTATCCGTCTCGTGAGTGAAAAAAGCGATGGGGTCCGTTGCCTATTCCAGATGTCACTACTCGATCAGAGCGGAAAGGGGGATCATCTCACCAAATCGTTTCCAGTACGTACGGGGCCCGTGCTAATTATGCCACATAAGTGTGTGGGCCATCATCAATTTATAGAGCGAGGTCGCCTTGAGAGATCATTGTATCTCAAGGATGATTGTTTAAAAATTGAATGCACTGTTAGCGTTGTGCTGCCTCCTGGGGCTGAGGCAGTAACACCAACAATTGCTAGTCCAAGATGCGATGCTGATGATGGTGATCATGATGATGTAAATGTCGTTGGGGTCGATTTTCTTGCCATGTTGGATACTGGTGAAGGCTGTGACGTGGATTTCAACGTGAGGGGTGAGGAGAGGTTTAGCGCACATAAGGTTATACTCTCAGCACGCTCCCCAGTCTTTCGATCCATGTTTGTCGGCTCTGATCAGCGGGAATTGGTCATCACTAGCATGGAACCTCGGGTTTTTAAGGTAACAAGTTCTCTATGATTTGTTCCGAAACAAAAATTACAAAAATACCCCTGAGATTTATTTTTTCTTACATTCACTCTCTTTATAAGAAGAAATATATGTCAAAACTGCCCACATTTTCTAAAAGTATTACAATCGACCACTAAACCTTAACACTGAATCAAACTTGAGGGGTAATTTTTTTTTTTTTGGTAATTTTGAAAGTTAGCTGTTTTTCTTGTAAGTAGGTTAAACGTCAAGTATTTTTCTTTTTCTTTTTTGTAATAGTTTGAGTTACTTACATCTGTTCCTCATATCTGTCTCTTCACAGTCTTTATTGCATTTTATATATTCCGATACTCTCCCAGAAGACGAGAGGGCCTTGGTAGTTGACGGATATGCTTTTGGGCCAGCTGTATCCAGCACACTCGGAGCCAACTTGCTTGCAACTGCAGATGAATATGATATTATGCGCCTGAAGAGTATTTGTGAATCTCATCTGTGGAGAACCAACTCTTTTGGACGTTTTGCGGAGATTCTATCGGTAGCGGACAGATGTAATGCATCTGCATTAAAACATCTATGCTTTAAGTATGCTGCTGATAATTATGCTGGTAATTATCCTTTTGTTTTGTTTCTTCATATATATTGAACTTTATTATGATTAAATGATGACTTATTCTATTGCAGCTCTTGTCAAACGAGACAGTTTCAATTACCTTGGGGAGAACTGCCCGTTGCTTCTAAATGAAATGGATGATTATGTTACTGAGACTAAGAAAGAAGGCTCCTCATCCTTGCATGTTATCGACAGTTCAATGTTAAAAAGTGAAGAAAACGATTCAGAGTCTGCCTCGGTAACCATCAGAAGAATGGAAACCGGATATCACGATTGGCCCCTTAAAAACTACTCCATACTCCTTAAAGAAATCGGTGTAAGCAAATTCATCATGAGCGATGAATTTACATTGTGCAGCCACAGTTGGCAGATTTTCTTCTATCTCGACGGAATGAATCCCGAATCTTTCAATTCCGGGTACACATCTTTATATTTAGCTCCGAGGGATCAAGAGTGCAGTATTATTCCTGTTGAAGTTTTATCCGAACTGTACCTTCTGGATCAGTCTGGCAAAGGCAATCATCGGGTTGAATGTCCTCAAAAATTCACGTTTGTAAAACGCGGTCACATCTATGGACGTGCTAATTACATTAAACGAAGTAATCTTGAATCTCCCCACTATCTAAAAGACGATTGCTTGACGATTCGTTGCAAAATTAGTGTTTTCACTTCTGAGATTCAAAGCCTGCCTCTTATTAGGGTTCTAGAGTCTAACATCGGGGCGGACTTTGGGACGCTTCTGGATAGCAGGGAGAGTGCTGATGTGTTGTTTAGAGTCGGAGATGAGATATTT
Organism: Phtheirospermum japonicum; assembly: GCA_014905375.1. Lineage (NCBI taxonomy): Eukaryota > Viridiplantae > Streptophyta > Magnoliopsida > Lamiales > Orobanchaceae > Phtheirospermum > Phtheirospermum japonicum. Next base: position 1,494,625 of record BMAC01000168.1, read on the forward strand.
TGGGGGCATAAGTGAGTTTTAGTTTCCTCTTCTCCTGTGTTCCAATCACGGCTTTTGGATTGCCATCAATCTCATGAGGAGGAGATTGTTATTTCAGATATGGAGCCTAGAATATTCAAGGTCTTTTTTGTTCTTTTTTTTTTACATTACATATAATTAATTTTGACAAAGAAAACTCTTGCTGCCTACATATGTTTTCATTAGTATTTGCCTTTTTTTGTGCTATATTTGAAATCTATTTGTGTTTCATTTGTTTATTTGATTGTCTGATTTGTGTCGCGCATAGTTTTATGGCTTTTGGTTGAACTAGTTAATGCTTGCTTTAGAACTTATCTGTCAATTGGCGTGTGGTTGAATGAGCCCCCATTTTTAGAACTTAGCTATGTTTTGCCTGAAAGTTGGAAGCTATTTTCTTTAATGTTTGCCATTGGGTGACCATTGTAGAAGTCAATGTAGTGGTGAACTTCAGTTTTGTCCTTCTTACACTTGCAGGGGAAATCTACTTGTTTCGAAAATAGTCTTATCATCTGTGTACTTATTTTGTTAGTTGTCTTGCATAATGCATTACACTTGATCCATTTTATCAGTGTTATCAATGGTGCCGCCGTGGCGAGAGGCAACCTGGTAAACGCCTTGCCGTCCGCCTCAGGGTGTTTCAGCCTACATGTCATTTTTTATTATATTTTTTAAATACTTTTTGAAGCCAGTTTACTTAAAGCGCTTTTAGGAGGTCAAAGGAAACATTTTTGTCTTATTTTACATTTGTATAGCTATATCACAATTTTTAGGGTTTTGGGCAAAAAACCCATCACACAAAATCATTCCAAAATCACCTCTACCCACTCCAAATTGACTCTACACTTGTGTATATGGGATATTTAGGGATGAGTTTTCAATTTAGCTTAAATATATACTCGATTAATTATTTGATATTCTTTTATTTGTTGCCTCATGTTCACGAGGCGGCGCCTCTCGCCTCAAGGCGAGGTTGTAATCAAGTCGCCTCGGCCCGCCTATGCATTTTATTAATGTATTCTGTTGGCTTGGAAATCGCTTGACCACTTGCATATTTCTGAGTTGGAATGTATGTTTATTTCAGTTATATCAATCAATTTATTTAACTTCAGAGCATTGTAATAAATGACCCTCGAGTCCGTGAAAAAGCTTGTGGTCGATTGATGATTTAGTTTGTTATTTTCTAATTTCTTTGCCTCTATTGCGGTTCCATTTCATTGGGTTGGGTAAAACACAAATTAACTATTCTATTTCATTTTGCAGGCAATGCTCTGGTTTATATACACAGGAACTCTTGAGGATGAAGATCAAAAGGTTGTCAATTATTCTGGTTCGTCCGTCTTGAATTCTTTTATGGGAAAGGTTCTTGCAGCAGCTCATCAATTTGAACTGACAAAACTTAAGAGGGGTGTGTGAATCACGCATTTCGGGGGAACTTTCAGCAGAATCAGTTGCATTCGTGTTGCATCTCGCGGACATTTATCATGCTACCAAACTGAAAGCTGCATGTCTTAGATTCGCAGCTGAAAATCTGGAGGGTTTGTATGCTACAGACAACTCTCGATCGACCGACATATATATATATATATATATATATATATATATAATTTGATTTTGGTAGAGGGACTAATTAACAAGCAATATATATTTTGCTGTCTATTTCTTTTCAGCTGTCTTGGAATCTGAAGGATGTGAATACCTTAGACAATCTTGCCCGTCATTGTTTCTAGAGTTGGCATACAGAGAACCCTCTTGCAGCGGAGGAGGGGTAAGGCTTGACCCGACAACAAACCCACCCACCCCGTTTTTTTCCCTAGAATAAAATTATATTTGTTCCTTGGTGGGTGGTGCACACATGGAAAATTTAATACCCGAGAATGGTTGCTTTGTGATAGAGTCAWGGGATTGAGGGAAGAATAAATAAGAGAACTATAGCTTTTATTGAATGGAAAAGAGTACTACCTAACAGGCGGAGTCTTTCCCATGCGCAAGCGTGATTTTCCCAAGCTTTAAAAGCCGAATTCTGATTAATTCTCAGGCTCTCTTTATGTCTGAAGACGAGATATTTAACAGTATGGGCCTTACGCCCACTTATTATTTACCTAAATTCTACTAATTATTTAAATAAACATAATTAAATAAAATGAAAAGGATATCTAACAATTTGACCCTCTTTTCTGGTACCATGCACCTTAAACTAAGGCTCTTTAGTTAATATGACTCATGTTGTTTGTAGGAACTCAACTTTTACAGCAAAATCTTATCTGCTGTAATGGAGCCTTTTGTTGGTCTGCTCTCATCTCTTGATGCAAGTGTTATGAAGCACAGAACAAATGAAACTTGAGGCATTCAAGGTTTATTCTTCTAAAGTAGCATTTCAGATTACATTTGCTCTGAATTTTAATTTTAGCATTCCAAGTTTGACCATTAATATGTATTTATTAGGCCTGATAAGGATGACCTTTCATTCATGATCCATGGAAAAGGAAAAGATATTAGTCGAATAGTGCACAGTTTAGACATTTCAATTATATTAAACTCGACATATCGCTTAAATGAAACCTGTCGATCAACTATGCTAATTTGTCCTGTACGGCAACTTTAGAGGTGATGATTCCGTGTCAAATTGAACATAAAGATCATAAGATTATACATAAAATTATATAGGAACCTCTTAGATCCAATATAAGTTGTTTTTTTTTGTTTGTTTTTTTAATAACATGAATGACATAAAGACTGAACTGAGTACATGCAGTTTGTGCGTTGACAAGTTAACCTATCCATGTTTCTAATATTTTATAACTTATGTTTCACATCAATTTGTTTTCACAGCTTTGCTCATTCTTTAATTCTGTTACTTATGTCATTTTATTGGCGTCCTCTTTTTATATTATTCAAATTATATCTTGTCACTTGCGGCAATAGTTTGAAAATGAGAATAGTGCAGCTTAAAGATGGTGTGTGGTATATTCAGGAAAGAGATTGGTTTAAAATTTAAGCAGCTAAGTGAGTTTCAACTTAATGTTATGGATTTTAACCGTTATCAAATTGGTTTCTCTATATCATTAAAACATCACAACAAATTTCTGAGGGTTGGTTTTACTTTTAGTGACTAGAAGAAATTTTCATGTATGCGTTGTCTGATTTTCCTTTGCTGTTAGGGTGATCATCATTTTTATTTTTATCTTGAAAGAAGGGGGTGAACTTGTATAATATATATATATATATATATATATATAGGGGTGGGTTCAAATGGAACCATGTCATTATATGTGAACCTAGGGACTCATCTTGACCATTGGATTGAATAATCTAGATGGTTGAGAACATGACACGTCAGTAGTGTATTTATGGTAAATATTGCATTAAATTAATAAAAAGGGTATTTTCGACATATAACAACATTCAT
>BMAC01000168.1:1498073-1523404 GCA_014905375.1 Phtheirospermum japonicum
TATTCTGTTAAAGTGTTGGCGTTAACATTATCCGAACATGGATGTTCATGGGTTTCTGTTTAATATTCTGAAATATGGCCGATTGTGTTGTTAATTATGTAAAGGAGTTTTCGATTTTCATAAGTAACATTCAATCCGCCATGTCTTTTTAACCCCCACCCCCACCCCTGTTTTTGGAAACTGTGAAATCTCTGTGGTCTGTCTCAAATTACTGATATGTTTGATTCAATTTACTTTTCAGTGCCAATCCAACTTTTCAAATAACTCTCATACTTGTATGCTGATGCCATAAGATTGTATATGTGTTAGCCTGAGCTGTGTAGTGCTTATTACTGTTTTGGACTTGTTTAAAGACATCATATGGTGTTGTCTTGAGATACATGAGATTAAAACTAGAAAGATTAACTTAGTTTTCGAATTGTTTGACAGGTTTGATTTGCCGTCACAAATGAACATTAGCCTTCTCCGACCCCATCATGTGCAACTTCTTGTAAATACGCAGCTGCTCATAATAGACCTTGCTTTGCTCCTCATCCTCGATTTTTCATCTCAGCATGCAGAAGTGATGTGACACTAAAGATGATATGTATAAGGAGATCAATGTACAATTGTAGGATGGAATAACTCTGGTGTTTTTTTGGGGGGAATGGGTGTATTCTATTTATCTTGGAACTTATGTAACTTTATTTGATCACTCGAATCTGTGAAGACATTATAATTTATATTACAGAGTGCTGCAATTATGCTCTTTAGAATGTTTCTTTTCACTCTTTAGAAAACTCAATTACATTTTCAGAATTACAAATGCTCCCTTGATAATTGTTTGTAATGCAAAAGTGCACCTTCAAGAAAGCGGTATTTGTAAGGTAAATACGGATCTCATGGGAGTACGTACCTGTAATTTAAAAATGATAGGTGGCCGAATTTCTAATTAGCTAAACTTACAGGGGTAGTTTTGGAAATAATCTCAAACCCTCATTTGTAAGTTTTGTGTGTGTGTGAATCAAGTTAATTAATCTACTTCGTTCCAAATATACGGTTCAATTTAGTTTTTCCACACAAATTAATCCTTTTTTTTTAATTACAAATTTACAAAGTATTTTCTTTGTTAAAATTCACATTTAATAAAGTCATAAATTGTATAGAGTATTATTAAATATATAGTGGACTGTATATTTGGGATATTCCAAAAAGAAATGAATTGTATAGAGTATTATTAAATATATAGTGGATTGTATATTTGGGGTATTCCAAAAAGAAATAATAGACTATGTATTTGAGAGGAAAATAGTATTTAATATTTAAAATCATACAATTTAATGAAAATTAAATACATATATTTCATATAAAAATACAATTTTAGGTTCCTCTTGTAACAGGTAAAGTAAAGTTTTTCTTTTCAAATTAAGTAGCGTTAAATCTTAATAAAAAACTAAAAATAGGTAATCTTATTTCAGCATTATATATTAGTGTTATTTTTTCGATACAATTGTACCCCACCAGCAGCACAATCAATTCGTTAGAAAAAAAAATTAACACAAGTTATTATGACCGATTAGGACAAACTGATTAGAAAAACCAAACAAGAATTTACTTAATTCCAACAACAACAACAAATTAAACAAACAACGTAAACAGAAACAATGCCAACAGAGAAGAAAATTCAGCGGCGGCGGGATCCAATTGCAACTCTCTGCTAAATGATGACAAGTCAAAGCGGTCAAATATTACAGTACACTAGAAATATCCAACAACAACAAGAAATTAAACAACGCAAACAGAAACAATGCCAACGGAGAAGAAAACCCATGACAATCATGGCAAACACCATGTGGTGCGCGTTCTCGTCCATGGCCTTCCGCATCGGAATGAAGGATGTCGCCACTCCGGCACAGATAACACCCGCCAAACCCCAAGCAACGATTTTGTTGTCTGACATTGAAGCTTTTCTTTCTTTCTTTTTTTTTAAGTGTACAGGGTGGGAAGTGGATCTGAGTGTAGTGTAGAGAGTTTGGCCTAGTCTCTCTCTTTTTATATTATCTATTAAGGGCTAAGGGGCAAGAATGTCAAAATCTATCATGTGATATTTTGTTTCCCTAGCTACAACACGTAACACTGACAATAAAAAGCCAGCCAGACTTTGTTTTGTTTTTTTGTTTTTTTTTTCTATTTTCTTTTGGTCATGTGGATTTAGAAAAAACTTTAATTTAGTACTAGTCTTTCTCAACAATTTGGTTTTGGTACTCATTAATCAATTTGGTCACAATTCGTCAAAAGATAATAATAATTTTTTAAAAAAATATAGAATAATAGTAAAATTATATAGTTTTCTTTAAAAGAAAAATTCATCTGACAAATCCTCATTTTGTCCAAATAATGTTAAGATTTTAAAAAATAATGGACTTATATAATATATAATAATGGAGTAATTTTCAAGAATTCAACTGAAGTTTTACCACACACTCACACGTAAGGGATTCAATTCCCTCAATGAAAATTTAACAACTTGACACTGTGCATTGCTAAGTTTGTATTACCTTAATTTTTGTTATTATCTTAATTATTTGTACATAATTTATAAATAATATTAAGGTGTTCCAAATAGTGATCGGTTCTCAACATAAATCGAAAAAAAGTTAATGTCATTTTTAAATTCTCAACATGAATCTTATATTACTTTTCTAATTTAACAACTCTCTGGATTTATTCACCTGTTTTTCAATTAAAAAGTTAGTATCTACAATTTTAATAAAACCATCAACATTAGTCATTTGCCTTTTGCATATAAGTTTGCATGGTTCAATAATTTACGTGGAAGACGTTAAACATTAGTCCTTGAAATATGGATCGGATAAAAAACGAAAGGGGGCAATTTTTAAAATATGTTTTTAAAAAAATAGATATTTTTGTATTTATTAATTATATACTTTATTATTTGGAAGGTTATATATTTGAACTGAGTATTTGATGCAAACCCTCTCCCGAATATTTAGGAGCACATTTGAGTTGGGAGTATCATATATGGATGGATTGGAATAAAGACGACAATATTCAAACAACTAAATAATCATTTATAGAATTCTATATGGTTCTTATATTCCGAGATTTTACTTATTTTCCCATCAATAAATATCAAGTGATTAATAAAAAATTTTGGCTATCAAGTTTTTGTCCATTGCCGTAACCATATATGGTTCTTACGTTTTTTTTGTGGTGTAGTCATTGTGTACCCAATTTCGAATGCAATTTTATTAGGTGTGATCGTATAAATTATTAATAACCGTTTTAATTATTAATTGATATTCATTAATTCGAGAAGGACAAAATTAAAGGATAATATGTAAATTAATATCCTAACTATATAAATTATTAATTTCTTTCACGTTTTTCTATATAACAAATGAGTTATTCTTAGACGAAGCAAAATAATGAATTAATTCTTTGAAAATTAAGTAGAAAAAAAAGGGTGAATAATTAATTAGTGGAACCAATAGAGATGCACCTTATGATATTCCTCTAAGTACGTAGATAAATTATTCAACTCTGAGTTCATTAGTTGTATTAATCAGTTGAATAGATATAATTAGTCCAAGTGATTTATATTGACATATATATCGGTGAAGTCATGTGTTTTGGTTAGAGAGTATTATTGGAAGTAAAAGATTGTTTAGAGTAAATAATATATATATTTTGTGAAATCCCGTCTATTTACTCTTATATAATTTATTTGAATTAATTTAATTATTCGTTATATCATTATTTTTATTTCATGTCAATTGAAATATTTTATTGGAATATATATTGGATATTATGAAATTTTTATTTATATTTAATTAATTTTGTAGAGAAAATAAATATATACAGTATATTTTTATTTTAACTTATTATATTAAATCGGGCACAAAATATTTTAAACCTATTCAATTAGATAGACTCAAACCATTGAACCCAACCCAATAATTTGAGCCCATAAATCAAGCCCCAGCATTCCACCGCCTCTCTCCTCTATAAATGGCTTGAATTGTTGGATCAGCTAGGAAAAGCAAGCCACTGCACATAAACAAACAGAAAAGTCTTCTTCATTTTTCCGTCTATTGTCGTTTCATGGCAGCTTTTTTTCGTCGGACTCGTGACGAAGATTCGACCGTCAGATCATAACAAAACTTATACCATAGAAAGCCAACTTCATAAGGTTTCCAATGCCACCTCCAGATCAATGATCGGAGCTCTGTATCATCGGCAAAAACCAAGGACAAACACGTCCTCTCCGATGGCCTTCCCGGAATGAAGGATGTCGCCAGTCCGGCTACGACAAAAACCGTTGCTTGGGGCTTGGTGGGTGCCGGAGGGCGACATCTTTCATTCCGCTATGGCCATCGATCTAATATTCTGGTTCTATATTAGTTTTTGTGATGATGAATTGTGTTTATTGGAGCAACATCTTGTCATGTGTGTGTTTTATTTCACGCCCAAAAAACCAAACTTTTTAGCAGAACAAAAAGATATGGGGTAAAAGTGACATTTTCGAAATGTTATGTCTCCAACAATAATAAAGCGACACGGCAGAAACTGCGACTGGAATTGGAAATTTCGGTTTGATCCTTAACAAATCTCAATTTTATGTCAGCTACCAAAGGACTTCTTTGTAATTCCACGACATCCATTAATACACGTAATCAATTAAGAACCACATGTCGACGTCAATATGCCTTTCATTTCCGTAGAGCCAAATCCATTCAAAGTCTTATCGACAACTGAGTAACGTGTAACGTTTGGGTATGTTTGATTTTCATTGATATAATTTTTCGAACACTGGAATTTAAACGGAAATAATAATGTATTTCGATGAAAAGATTGTAAGGTACAAATTGGGAAATATGAATAGATACATTATTTTATTTTAAATTAATTACAACCATTATCCAATCACAATCTCAAATTTTTAAGAAGAATTAGTAAAGCAGAATGTAATTTATATATCTCAAATAGTAAGTAAAAAACAAAAAAAACTCAATGGCATAGAATCATGGAAAGCAGACAAGGCCTTGGACTCGAAAGACACTGAAACAGGCATTGCAGTTTTGATTTTGTAATGATATGTCATAAGTTTTGGCTTTTAATAACGTTACACATAAGACCACCAATAATAATGATAATAATTCACGTGGTCCGACTTGCTGGTTAGGTATGCGTAAGGTCATGTCATTTTAAAAGCCATGCATCATCACCTGTGGTTGCAGTTCCAACTTGTAGGTACGTGACAAAAGCCATAAATACGAAGACTCCAACACAACGAATATAATTCACGTGGTCCGACTTACTGGTTAGGTATGTTTTTTAAGTGGCAAGATATAATTTGAATAATATGAAAATAGGATGCCAACAAAATGACATAAATAACGGAATTATAGAATAAGCAAAAAAGTTGTAAAAGCAAATTGATGTGAAACAAAAATTATTATCTGTCTAAGAGGTTCCTATATAATTTTATGAAAAAATCTTGTATATTGCAGGATAGAGAGCATGAGAGATGAAAATGGAATTCTAAGCATAAAATAAATCTAAAAACTATTTACTCAAAAAGGGCAAGTATTTCTTTTTTCCTTTTTTTTAAATTTTTTCCTAAATGCATGAATGATAATTAGTAGCCAAAACAAATTAAATAAAAAACGTAGGTTGGTGTAATGTAATGTTTTATTATAAATTACTTCTTTTAGTATCATATATTCGAATGCAATATATATATAGGTTGGTGTACTTCAATTAATGCACACTTGCTAAGAAGTCTATGCATATTTACTTTTCAATAGTATATATTCATGGCCTTTCATGTCAACCTTTTCTTTTCTAGATTAGAGGGTGAATTTATTATTTTGACTTGATATATCTATATTATATTGGTGCATTTATTAAAGAGAATTTAAAAGTAACCAGCTTGACCCACTGGACAATGTGGTTACTACGATACGACAATGGACAAAACTTGTAGGCAAATTTTTTTATTAATCACTTTATATTTATTGATGAAAAATAAGTAAAATCTCGGAATATAAGAACCATATGGAATTCTGTATATATATATATATTGATAAAATATTTTATAATTAAATAATTCATAATATGCATATAATTATATACCGTTCGATTATGATAGAACTTATAAGCCATGTAGTGCATCTTTATTGGTTCCAGTAATTAACTACGCACCTTTTTGCTTCTAGTTTTCTACATAATATCAGGGGAGGGTTTGCATCAAATACTCATCTCAAAATTATAACCTTTCAAATAAATATCCAATTTTCTTTAAATAATATTTTTATCTTTTTATCCTTAAAATATTTAAAAACCTTATTTTAAATGGAAATGGGAATCGATGATCCGTATATTCTTCTTTTTTCGGACATAATCCCGTCACATTATAAATGTTACATTCATATAAATAAAATACTCAACTAACAATTTCTTATATTTTTTTAAAAGGAATAATTATAGAAACACTTATAAAAATTAGTACCACTACATAAAATGTGAATTGGAATTCAGATGAATGTAAAAATGGAAATTGATTTGATATAAAAATAGCAAAATAATCATTGGATATAATAATTGCTAGTAATATACGTGAGTGGGTGAATTATTGAAAAAGATTGGGTAATTCGATTTTTTTTTTTAAGAAGAATATTAAAGGGCCTTTTTGACAGTAATATACGTGAGTGGGTGAATTATTGAAAAAGATTGGGTAATTCGATTTTTTTTTAAGAAGAATAAATGTAAGTTTTATTTTTAATTTGGTAAAAAAAAAAATTAAGTATTATTTAAAATAATAATAAATATATAAAATCTTGTTTAAATTTTATGTTTTATATATTCTGAATTATTCATGATTCTTTCATGGTATCAATTGGTTGCGTGTATGAAAATCTTGGGCAGACTGTTAGAGAGTTGCAGGCGATTCATTATCCACCTGACATTGCCCCTTAGTATCATAAGGTTTTATCCGCCGGACATTGCCCCTTAACCAGACATTGCCCCTTAGTATTATAAGGTTTTATCCACCAGACATTGCCCCTGGTTGTCTATATATAAAAGGTTCTCTCCTCTCATAAAACAAAACAAAAAAGAAGAAGCCTGACCAACAAAACAATCTCTCTCCACTCAGAAACAGAACAAAAAAGAAAAAGTCTGACCAACAAAACAATTGTTTAGGGTATGATCGGTGCCGTCTGTATTCCACTATGAAGGCTCTTGGAGAAGAAGCGCATCCCTTGCTCAAGTTGGCAAGGGTGGCTATCATGTTTGTGCTTGGATTTCTGGCGTCGACCCGATATATATTGGGGTTGTTTGGCTTTTGCGTCAGGAGATATGCAAGGGGATGGAAGAGACATGCATTTGGAAACGCGGTGGCTTCAGTCATCACGACAGTCGTCGTCTTTCCGAATAGGACCCGGAATGACATCATCTGGCAGATGATGGTTGTCATTTCGGTGCTTCTCGGCCAATGGATCCGTTCCAATGGGCTAATTTCTCCTAATGGTACGGTAAGAAGTTTGGATTCTAGTAGCATTCTCATAGTTTCTTTTAATTAAAAAGTCTCCTTTATTCTTGAAATGTATATGCATTTTGAGTTAAAGGTCATTTGAACGATTTGATGTTCTGGGACTGAACACAATTTTCCCTTTTTTCCTGTAAGTAAAAGAACGGATAAAGAAAAATTAGAAGCAGTCGCTCCTGTGTGAGGATTCTCCAAAAGAAAACAATAATTTTAGCCGTCTGATTTTATGCTAGTTAACAATCCCTGATTTATAAAGTTAGTAAATTGTATTTCAATCACAGCTGTGAAATTCACTTCAATAACAAGTAATCTCCTGCGTATAAGGGGTTTTTGGATTCTTATTAATCTCTATTTGATTAGGAGTATATTTCAAATCCAAGGAGAATTTTGGTGTACGCATATATTCGTCTTGCTTAATTATTCGATTCGTATTGTTTAATTATTCTGCAGTAGCTTACGGCAAAAAAGAAAAACACTAAAAAGGTGGAATATATTGACCAATAACCCATCCAATTTAAATCCTTTATTGATTGTTGTATAACAGTTTGTTAAGTGGATTGGATTTTAACGAAGGATGGTCAAAGAATTGAACGAGACCAAAATCCATCCACGGCAAGCACCGAAATGGCAACCATCATCTGCCAGATGATGCCATTTCGGGTCCTATTCGAAAAGGCGACGATTGTCGTGATGACCGACGCCACCGCGTTTCCGACTGCATGGCTCCACCTCTGCTTTTCCCCGCCGCAAAAGCCAAACCCCCGATATCAGGGTTGACACCAGAAATCCAAACGCAAACATGATAACCACCCTTCCAACTTGAGCAAGGGATGCGCTTCTTCTCCGACATTCCCCGACAGCCTTACACAGTGGAATGAAGGCTGCGCCCACCGGCACAAACGACACCGATCACACCCCAAACAATTGTTTTGTTGTTCGGCACTGAGGCTTCTTCTTTTTGGTTTTGTTTTCTAAGTGTAGAGAGAGATTTTGGGAACAATGTAAAACAATCATCTTGTGATTTTATATATTTATTATTTTAAATAATACTTAATGTATATTTCCTTTTTTTTTAGCAAATTAAAAATAATATATGTATTTAAGAATATACTCCATGATTTTTATTTATTATGATAAAATCATGATTTTATGCAGTGGTACTAATTTCATGAGTGGTTCAATAATTATTCCTTAAAAAAATGATAATTAGGTATTCTTGGGAGAAAAAAGAAAATTTTAAATATTTTTAGGATAAAAGAATAAAAACATGTTTTTGAAAAAATGGATATTGTTGTATTTATTAATTATATACTGTATTATGTGGAAGGTTATATATTTGAGCTAAGTATTTGACGCAAAAAGTCTAATTCCTACTTTCAATTTTGTTATTTTTCTTTGTAACATTATTTTTCATTTTTGACCGAGTTCAGTTATATATTTATATATATGACTTTCAGTTATCCATAAGGAAAATACACCATCTCATACAATAGTGGTGTTTTATATATGGATTGGGATATTAACAACTCTCACTACAACAAAAAAATTGTGTTTAGTGACACTGTTTTTGGTTAAGTGATATTTATTAGTGTCATAAATTATTTTACTTATATTTATGAAAATGTCATGAGTTGCGTTGTTAAATTTAATATCACGACATTGCACATCACTTACGTTGAAGAATCTCACTTCCAATAATTGATACCAAATCATTTGTCTCGCCGTCCAATCTATCGTATTTTCAGAATTTTATTTTTTTGTTTAATTTTATCAGCCACTTTTGCAATACCAAGAAAAAATAAATGTCATTTTTACATTTAAATTATGTTACTTTTTTAATTTTATGTCTATCTTAATTAATTCACATTTTCATATTTTTTTCATATAACAAATGAGATATTCTTAACCTCCGGATAGAATTAACAAAGCAAAAATTAAATTATTTGAAAATTAAGTAGAAAACTAGAAGAAAAAAGGTGTGTAGTTAATTAGTGGAACCAATAGAGATGCACCATATTGTATTTCTCTAGTACGTAGACAAATTATTCAACTCTGAGTTCATTAATTGTATTAACCAGTTGAATCGATATAATTATTCCAAGTGATATATATTAAAAGTTATGTGTTATGTGTTTAGTGGCTAATAAGTTCTATCATAATCGAACTGTATATAATTGCATAAATATTATAAATTATTTAATTGGAAAGTGTTTTATCGATATGTTTACATTATCATACTCATATGCATAGATCGGTGTTCTTTAATGCACACCTAATAAAGAACTAAGTCTATGCATATTTAATTTTCATTAGTATATATTGTTGACCTTTAACGTCCTTTTCATGCATTTTTTTTTTTTTTTCTGTGTGTTTTATGTTTAATTTTTCCAATGTAGTTTTTAGCTATCTTTAAATGCCCCCTTGCAATCTTATATCTTAAATTATTTTTCAATTGCAAGGCAAATATGTATATAATCACTCAAAAACTAAAAAATATTACCAAAATCAAAGTTTTCAGTAAAATATTTTAAATTGGGAGTGCTAATAAATACTCTGATATAAAAAATTTACAAAATATCACACTATCTATCAACAATTGATTTTACATTCTTGCCGTTAATATTAATAATTGAGGTTACTAACATGCATCTTATTTTAGAATAAATCTTAACATTAGATCTCGAATTAACGAACAATGATGAGCTGACCGTGAACGTGGGAGTCGAAGTTTGCAATGACGACGAGCTTACAATATGTGCATGTAATCTATGCTCTAAGAAAATGTTTTTAATACAAAAATGCTACATGCTACATGGATGCTCCATGAAGCAACAGACTAAAAGAAAACTTTAATAATTTAAATATATTTATATTTTTTTTTATTAATTTTGTATTTTTTTTTTTTTTACTATTTTTTGGTTATAATGGAAAGAAATATATTAATTTTTTTTCTCCTTGATTTGTTCCATCTTCCCGTCGCCTCCTCCACACCCCCACACACTAATATGTCTGCAGATCTCGAAATAATTCTTCAAGTCATTAAAACTATTTCTTCAAAAAAAATTAAAATTAACAGGAGTTGCGAACAAGACGATCAACAAGAGGATTGCCACACCCTTAAATCTCAGCCATCCTCAGCTGCCCGCCGGCGCCTATGATTAGAGTAGATTTGTCCTTGTTTTTATTAGCTTTTTAGTACGTTTTTCTATTTGTTTTTGGTATAAGTCGGACGATTTAAGCATAATTCCGTATTTTTATAGTTCTGACTTATTTTACCGTATTTTATTGGTAATTGATGCAAATAGGTGATATTTCGTTGTTTTCACCTTACAGCTAAGTAACCGGAAGAGTTCAGCGCGTAATAGACGAAGTTCGATGTTCAAGAATAGGAGAATGAGCTTTCTGGCGAAACGAGTAGCAAAAGACCGAGAAATGGAGACAGAAGCTCAGTCGCGTAGAGACTGACGCGACCGTCGACGCGAGCCATGTTCCGCGTCAGTCGACGCAGCGTCGACACACTGTCGACGCTACCTACTGAAGCGTCGATGTCGACGCACCGATGTCGACGCACTGTCGACACTACTTGCTGAAGCGTCGATGTCGACGCACCTGCCCATCCGACGCGCACACCTGCTGACCAGACCTGCCGAGCGCTGCCGAACAAGTCTGCCGAGTCCCGCCGAGCACCAGCACGCGCCAGTCGACGCTACGTCGACGCACCGTCGACGCGACGGCCCAGAATTCGGATTTTAGGGTTTCTTGTGCGCCAAGACTTGCAATATCTATTTAAACCCTCATTGTTTAGGATTTTGAGAGGAGAGACACCAGGGAGACGATATCCTAGGGTATTTTAGCGTACAACAACAATAATTCCACATCTTATAACAAGATTTGGAGACAAAGATCAAGGATTGAAGAGCGAAAAGTCCGAGACTTCAATTTCGCATTCGGAACTCAATTTTCGACCAAGATCAACGTTCAAACTCCGGAATAGCTGGAGCTTTTCATCGCTTTCCTTAGTTTCAATAAGTATTCTAAATTCTTAGATAATTTCGTAGTTAATTATTTAGATAATTTCTTAGTTAATTCTAGTTTTAATTAGTTTAATTGTTTCATGCTTGAATATTGGGTATTGGATTAATTTAGTTTATTTATGCAAGTCGATTTATGTTTAATTATTCGTTCTTAAATTCGTATGATTCAATTGCCTAGTGATAGTTTCTTAAATTCATGCTTTTAGATACGATAATTAGCTCTAAATCTTCGTAGTGTTAATTGATAATTTAGTTATTGCTCTTAGATACGACAATTAGCTCTAAATCTTCGTAGCGTTAATTGATAATTTAGTTATTGCTCGTAGTTGATAATCTAGTTAGAGTAATTAGTTTAATCAGTTTTAGTTTAATTATTGCTTTAGTTCATAATGATCAATTCAACATCTTTTAAACCCCCAAATGTATATGTATTTTATTCTAGTTCGTAATTTGAGAAAAATATCGAAAAGACCGAACAGTTGTTTCCTCGAGAGATTCGACTTCAAACTTACCACCCTACAGTTACCTCGTAATCTTGCGAGAAAACTAACGTGCTTTTAAATTGATTTATTAAAAACGGGGTGCACAAAAGTTTGAGTCAACCTAGAAAACCGTCGCCGCCGCGGCGGTCCAATTATTCGAGATCGTCCCTACAGAAGAAATCGAAATGTTTTTCAGAATGGCTGAGAAAAGCATATATATATATATATATATATATATATATGGTTTGGGCTTGGAAATTTATGAGGCTTATCTATCATATATATGAATTATGTATGTAGAATGGGGTAATAGATGAAGTGAAGAAAAGCAGAATCCAAGTCTCCAACTCCAAGAAATCCCTCTTCTTCTACGTTGATCTCTCCAAGGTTCTCCTTTCCCTAATTTTATTGTTCTGGATCCGCCCCTGATTTTGACGTTGGTGAATACATACATACATGTGTGCCTGTTTTAATGGTTTCTTAAAACCGATTTTACTTTGAGACTGAAACTTTATCTGCTTTCAGATTCTTTTGTG
This sequence comes from Phtheirospermum japonicum, assembly GCA_014905375.1. Taxonomy (NCBI): domain Eukaryota; kingdom Viridiplantae; phylum Streptophyta; class Magnoliopsida; order Lamiales; family Orobanchaceae; genus Phtheirospermum; species Phtheirospermum japonicum. The sequence continues at coordinate 1,510,678 of BMAC01000168.1, forward strand.
GGTTGCTAGAATAATTTATCATAATATTTTATTTGGTGTGATTTTCTTTTTCCTTTCATTTTTTTTTGGTTGTTATCAGATGTGTGTGTGTGTGTGTATCTTGTTTATGTTGGTCCATTCCTTCAAAACTCAAATATGGCATAAATTCATAGAAAATAGTAATTCAGATTGTGATGAGCTTTTTATGTTTTCGCGAACGGTCTTTTTATGGTCGCCTAATGAGTAACAATTTATAAATTCCATTGTATAGAGCAAGATTTTGACATGGTAAAATATATCCTGGGAAATGCTCGAGTCCTCAAGAGGATAGAAATATATTCTGATTTTAAGGATAAATTTGACGCGCTCCAGAGAATTTCACTAGTCCATGGAGAATCCAGGGAATGTGAAGTTGCCTTCTTTTGAGATTGTTGCATCATCATGCAGGTACAAGAACTGATCCAATGGGGTGCACAAAGCACGACTTTAATGTGATGTGATGTATTTTGAGGAATGCTCATGTTCTGAAGAGGATTGAAATATTTCCCAGTACCTTGGAATAGATACTTGTGTTGTGGGATTGTGCGAGTCTTTTTCCTTTTTTGTTAAATTTTGTTTTTTTAATATATATCTTTTGAGGTTAGGCTTTTTTGCATTCTTATGTAATTGTCTTGTTGAAACGAGTACGTGTAAACCCCTCGTGTTCGTGCTGTTTGTTCTTTTTTCTTTTTTTAAGAAAAAGATTGATCACATCTAAATACAGTGCACAGCTACCCATATGTACTCATCATACGTATACCGTTTGATCAGATTATCCGTGTCGTATATGATGTATCCACAGAAGATTATAGACGCCAGGCATCCGTAGATCATCACGCTAATTTTGAGTCCATTTTTTTAGTGATTTAACAATATTATTGATGAGATAAATCACCTAATTTCCTATTATTTTCCATATTTAAAATTAATTAAATAAATCTTAACGAATTAATAATCAATTATCTCCACAATTCTCATTTACCATTGTAGTTTAGTTAATTATTTTTATTGCCATGGCATTGACGATTCATGATGTACGATTGGGCATGATATAATAATTCGTAGTTCAGATTCTAATCGGGATTAAACGGTCCAAAATTACTAATATTGTTGCATCAATCGAATTAGAAAATTTATTCGTGAATAGGTCGGATTCAAAACGTTAAACATTATAGACTTCAAAATAGATAACTTTCTTTCACTCACATAAACATAATAATAATAATAATAATAATAATAATAATAATAATAATAATAATAATAATAATAATAATAAGATTCACCTGTAGCTAGAGTTGTACATGAAGCGAATCGAAATGATTATTTGCATGTTCGATTCGTATTTCGCAGATTCGTTGAGCATTTGTATTCTTTTAATATACGAATGTGAACATTGATTCGCATTCGATTCGAAAGACGTTTCAAATTATAGCTTGAGTATTTATTTAATTTTTTTTAAAAATACCTAAAATAAAATATACCCATTATATATATATATTCAGATTAAATTCATTAATAATTATATTTGCATACTTATAAAAATCCAAAAGATGTCACATTTTCAACTCATCTCTAATCTATATTAATAAATTATTATTAACTCATTTTATTTTTTTATATTTAAATTAATCTTATTAGTAATTATAGTTACATATTTACAAAAAATTCAAAAGGCGTCACATTCTGAACCCGTGTCTAATATCTATTTTAATAATAATTATTATTATTAGATCATTTTATATATTAATATTTAGTATAAATTTGTTATTAATTATTAGTTACATAATTTGAGATGTTCAAATATATCATACTCTCAACCCGTGTCGCAGTGTAATGGTATCTAATCAATGTTTATTAATTATTAGTATATAATTTAATATTTTTACATTTAGATTGTATAAATTACTAATATTTAGTTACATACATAGATTATTGTAAATAACTCATATTTTACCTATAGAATATTCGAAACTCCAAAAATAAAGTTCTTTTAAATTATATTATCGATAAAACTTATTTAATTATTTTTATAATAATTTTTTTTTTATTAAAACTATTTCATATGTAGTTTTTGTTTTAATCAAAATAAATAATTTAGATCTTATCTACTTATTATATATGACTTATTTCTATATTTATATTAGGAGAATCAAAGGAAGTAAAAATAAAAATAAAAATAATTATAATAGAAAAATAATAATAATATATTGATATGAGAATATTATAATTTTATAATTATATATATATATATATATATTATTCAAATCGAATACGTGAGTACTCATATTCGTATTCGTTGATAATCAATATAAACTCAAATTTGAATTTGGACCGATATAAGCGAATCGATTATTGAATCAAATTTAAAGGTTTGATTCAATACTTTAACCCTACATGTAGTTGATTTGTAGTCTTATTTCGATTTCAAATAGTTTTTTATATTATGTATATTGCAAGAATACTAACAATAATTACCACTATTAATAAATATGATAATAAATTTATTAAAAAATAATTACTATTATTACTAAATATGATGATAATAAGATTCAAATGTAGTTAGGGTTGTACATGAAGTTAATCAAACTTAATTTTGGATGTTTGATTCGTATTGTGTCATTGTCTAATAAGTATTATAATTCGTATTTATTTTTTTTATTAGGAGTATAAATTAAAATTATTGCATTAGACAAAATTTAATAAAATTTATACTTGTTTAACATAGATTATGAGGATTTTGAATTAATATATACTTGTTTAACACCCGCATATTACACGTGACTTATCAAAAGATAAATATAAAAAGTATTTGTGATAAATACAAAATTGTAAATCTAAAATCTAAAAATTAAAAAAAATATTAAAAACACCTAAAATAAAATATATTAAATATATATATATATATATATATATATATATATATATATATATATATATATATATATATATAATAGATTTGTATAAGATATCAATTATAATTTAAATAATCATATTTTAGTGTATATAAATATAATAGAAACCTAATTTAATAAAAATATAATTTATTGATGACAATAAAAAAGAGAAAAACATATTATATTTAATAATAAATAAATATATATAATTTATTGATGAAAAAAAAAAAGACAATAAATTAGAATCATAAAATATAATTTGTTGATAAAAAAAAAAAAGACATTAAACATGCTTCTTGCCTGGGCCAATCCAATTAGAGATCAAAGACTAGGCCCAACCATGTCCATTTCAAATATCCAAAGCCCATTAGCCAAGTCCTATCTATATGTTTCCCCGGACTAGGGGTTGATCACGTTGGATGTTGGTAAACAGAAGAGTCTTAAACTGCAGTGTACCATTTTCCCCTTTCGATGTGGGACTTTTTTCCTCTTCCCATCACTGTCTATTATCTTCTTACCTATTCCGCTAACTATTTTTTCTTCGTATTTTTATATCTTGGCAGAGATGTTGAAGCGACGCCATCCCCCTTGAACAAACATCCCAAAAGTTGATACTTGCCCCCAAATTCCTTAACCTAACACACGAAACAATCCCACCAAATCAAAATTACAGTAAGTCTTCGATCCATTCCCAATTGAGAGATTCGAGTAAATTTTTTTTGGTTGTCCGTTCAATTTATGGTGAGCCGCTCCTCTCCTCTCTGAAATGGCCGGTGAAACGTCGTCGTCATCATCCTCCGCGGCTTTGTTGGTTTCGCCTTTGACGGAGGAGGAGCTGACGCTGACGGTGAAGTGGAACGGAAAAGAGCACACGGTTAGAGTGTGTGGCCAAGACACAGTCGGGGAACTCAAGCTTCGGATTTGCGAGGTCCAAGCTCGCCGATGATTTCGTGCTTCTCTCTCATATTCCACTCAAATCCTCTCTTAAGATGACCATGATTGGGTGATTTTTATTTTATTTTATTTTCGTAATAATTTCTGGTTGATAAAAAAGTTAAAAATTCTTGCTAGAAGGGGAACACCCCATTTTTTAATGTTTATTTGGTTTCTAGAAAAAGAAGTGATTACGGTGTTTGATATCTTCATCTTTTTGATAATTACTGATAATATACTGGTTTTCTAATTGAAGCATAATTACAACTTAAACATGAAGGGTGGATTGAGAATTACGTGGGAGTGTATTGATTAAAACTTGCACCATGTAAATTGAATTCATTTGGATCACAGATTGTATTGAAAATAATTTTTTTTATGAAGATTTCCTTTTTAAGGTGAACTATGGGCGTTCTTACAGTTGATCCTACTAGCAGTTTTGAAAAATATCTTCAAATATTATTTTTTATCTGTGAATCACATCGGCATAACTTGTTGCTCTTACCTCTGAATCTGTAACTTGGTTCTGCAAAAACATCTTAGATGATATATTTGACACGTTTATGGGATTTTGCAGTACAGTTGAAGATGAAATATTTGTGGACCAAGTGGAGTCTCCAGAGATTCTTGATGATTTTGAAATTGGGAAAGTTTTGCAAGTTGAGCTCGTTCCGGTTGAGGTCGTTCCGGTTGGTTGGTTAAAATACTTAGAGGTGCTCTTTTTGCAAATTTTTTGTCGTTGCGGAAATCATCGCCCGGGTCAGCTTTACATTTTTCTCTACAATCTACTTACGAAGGAAACTAACCATTTTGAGTTGCCTAACACGGCTTCAATTTGCAAACCGATGGTTCTTAAGAATAGCCTTGTATGGTTAGCCGGAAGCTAAGTTTAGTTTATTTTTCTTAAACTTTTTTATGAATCATCTTTTTCTATGAGTTCCCTGGTGGACCTGTTGTCCACGGAGTTCACCAACCTCCCTATGCCACATTAGATCAAGGCATGGGTTACCAACTATTTGATAAATAACCGTACAACTTTTTCTAATTTTCGTTATTTATATTAATGTATTATTTCTGTTTACGACTTTAAAGTTATACGTCATTAGTGTTCTTTGTGAACCCAAAAGATGACAAGATTGTGAAGGCCCCTCAAGAAGAGACCAGACAGTACCCGGATTTCATATTTGAGTAAATAGATATCTAAAAAAGGTAAGTAACCAGAAGAACCCAAAAAAAAACCCACATATCTAAATAAATAGAAATTTGAAATGAAGCCTCAAATCACAAAATAAATCTCAGTAATTTATCACACATCACACTTTAGAATCCAAATAAATAGTTTAAGCAACAGAAGAAGCAAATAAAAATTTCAGTAGTCAGAAAGGGAAAATACCACGTCTATTTCTCCCAACTACAAGTTTATTAATTCTTTACTATGAATACCAAGACTAATTAAAATCTCAGCAGTCAGAAAGGGAAAATACCACGTCTATTTCTCCCAACTACAAGTTTATTAATTCTTTACTATGAATACCACGACTAATTTCTACATTTTCCAGGTATAAAAGTAAGGATGGACTATAAAATTCATTCCACCCTACTGAAACTTCGTGGCGGAAAGAATCTCACGTATATGGCACAGGTGGTAATGGGCAATCCTCCTTCATGAACACCTAAAAATCATAAAATTTATTAAATAAGTATATCCGTGTAATCGGATAATATGAATGAAAATGAGCAGCAGTACCTAAATAAAATGGTTTTTTATTTACAATTCCAATACAAAGCATTCTCGGAGGATATGAGATAGCTGTGCGTAAGGGTAGGTACGTTTGGGACATCCTCTCATCCAAACAAACAAGAGCAACGTTGTAACAAGATGCAACCAAGTGTCCCATTTCCGGCAAACTAAACCAGTATCTCTTGGGTGCAACATCTTTGTAGTAGTTGGGTTTTTCAACAACACCATTTTCCTTAAACACTCTGGAATACAGTTCTTGATTCTTCAACAATTCATAATAGAGTTCTCCTCGAACACAACCCCATGATTCCTCGCTATAGCAAGTAGGCCAGCTATGGCACGAAAACTGCAATGACCACCACTTTCAACATCCTTAGTCCTTAACTATATAAACCGTATGGTATCACAAGACCCTTATCAACCATATGTTGGATATGCTGGTGCTCAATCTGATGCAACACTGACAAAAAAAACTCTCTTAAACTAACAAACAAACAAAAAAAATACTCATTCTCACGAAATTAGATATTTATCAAGAATATAAGTTAAATAATCACTAATTTAGTATAATAATAATAATAAATATAATAGTAAATATAAAAATAAAAAATAATAATAATAATAACAAACACCACTGCCATCAAGGGAGATTTATATATAAATATATTCAAATATGACAAAAAAAGGATGTAATTGTACCTGATTGTCGTTTGTGCTTTGGTTTGTATTTAAATCGACACGAGCTGAACAACCTCGACCTTCACTAGAGGAACACTTCTTTTTCCTATAGTTTGCAAAAACTGTCTGTGCACCCTTCCAACGAAAAAAAAAATAAAAAACACTCATTATCAAGAAACTTGGATATTTATCAAGAAGAAAAGTTGTACATTCACTAATTCGAAATAATAATAACAATAACAATAACAATAATAATAATGATAATAATAACACTAGTAATCATCATCATCATCATCATAATAATAATAATAATAACCAAATAACAAACACCACGACCATCTCTTCATCAACTTATGTGTTAACGTAACAATGTAAAACTTTAAAAAGTCAGGCTATTGAAACTTATAAATAAATATATTTAAATATGACCAAAAAAAAAAGATGCACTTGTACCTCATTGTCGTTTTTGCTTTGATTTGTGTTTCGCTCGACACGAGCAGAACAACCTCGACCACCTACACCTCTACGACCACCACGACTACCATATTTCAGTTCAATTCTTCCTTTAACTCTATTGGTCCTTGGCCTACCTCGTCCACGAGCAACTACAGGATCGCGAATGACGCCACCGTCAATATTAGCAATATTATTGCTTCTACCCACTTGAGTATTGCATCTCTTTTCAGTAACTTCCTCACGCCAATTTATTACATCGTTCTTCAGCAACTCTAACCTTTGTTTAAGATAATCCATCCTCGGAACTGAGTCTGTGCACAAATCAACGCACTCCTGAAATACATTCTCTAACTCCTWATAACTCTTATATGCTTCGGTCATGTRAGGATACCCACCACRAAACAAGATCCTTGTATGAGGACGAAAAATATCTTTTCTCCACCTTCTACATATATATCTCTCATTCAAATGCGTTATGTTACAAAAAGACATTACTAAAAACACATGACGACAAATCAAAACTTGTGCCTCAAACTTCCTACAACTGCAAGACAAATACCCTCCATGTTGTATATATTTAAATGTGAATTCAATGTCCTTATATTTCTTTTTCTCGATAATGCATTTGTCAACTATTTTATATTTCTCGATTCCATTTTGAATGTCTTGTGCCATTTCTAGCCTTTCCTCATCCGTCGGCATGATTAGATGACAGTGCATCACACGTTGAATCTCGGTTTGCACCTTTTTCAAAATTGAATGAGTGTACACATCTACAAATTGCTTCTCTCAAAGAAATTGTGACACACACTTAACCACTTTATTATTGGAATCAAAATCAGCCTTGGACTCCTTTTAAATCTTCGTGCTTAAAGCAATTGCATATTTCTCAACAAATTGTTTCAACGTGCTACCATGATGGATGTAATCGTCAAARAATGCATRCATACTCTCACTTCTTTGAGATGAAACCATGCCGGCCCAAAAAAAATGATCAAGATAAACGGAAGCCCAATTTTCCCTTTCCTTATACAAGTTCGACAACCATTGATTATTTTCTAAACTATATTTTTCAATAAACTCATTCCATTGCCTCTCAAACTCCGAAATTGTGTGACTCTCATAAACTAATTTCTTAAACTCGGAAACCGCACTATCAAATTCAGTTATGTGACTAGATTTCATTGAAACTTTTTGCATTATGTGCCACAAACAGAAATGGTGTCTTGTATTACGCATAACTTCCTTAACTGCAGCTGTTATGCTCGGACATTGATCAGTTAGAATACCATTAGGGTGTATTCCACCCATCGCATCCAGCCATGTCAAAAAAAGCCACTTGAATTAAGAGATGTTCTCATATGATGTCAAAGCACAACCTAGCAAAATTGATTGACCATGTTGATTGACGCCAATTATTGTGCCAAATGGCATGTTATAGAGGTTCACAAGGTAGGTTGTATCGAAGCACACCACATCATGAAATTCTTTATAAGCAGCTTTGCAACGCGGATGTACCCATAATACGTTAGCGAGCCTTCCCTCGACATCAGTGTCGATTAAATAAAATAAATCTCTCTCTTCTTGTTGAAACTTCATAAACAAGTTCTGAATAGCACGAGCATCACCCTCACCGAGCCTAAGCCTCCGATTACTTTCAATGAAATTTTTACAATCTTTGGGCAAACAACCTAAATTACCCGGCCCGCCCTTTTGAACCTCTAACAATCTAATACTCTTCGAAGGCCTAATTCCAGCAATGTCGTTTGCTTCCAAGGTCCGTTTCATCTCAAGCGTCAAGTTTCTATGGCTGGGCATCATCCTAGTCATCTTAGAATCCAACGCGTGATTGTGATTATTAGATACACGAGTTACAATCTAAACACCCTTTTTTAGGGTAGCACTTACTCTTGCAGGACACTGTATTCGCTTTGATGGTCCCTTGGAGATCGAATTTCTTCCCCTGTCACATGCAATTGTTTGGTACTTGTGACAACCGTCCTTGCTTTTTCTTGATGAACACCTTGACAGAAAAACCTTTAATTCTAGCGTGTTGTTGGTACGCAATTAGCAAAGTCTCAACGTTAGGAAATATCATTCCAACCACTGGCCCATCTTCGTTTTTATTTATTGGTTCTTCACCTTCAACATTATTTTTAAATTTAATTACATCGTATGCATCAAACTCTGCACGTGTTGCATCGCCGCTTGAATTTTCTTCAATCGCAATTTCTTCCCCTTCTTTAAAAACATCTTCAATTTCATCATTTGCAACTTCATCTGCGTCATGGTCACTTGAGGCCCAATCCAAATCATTTTCTTCATCAAAGAAGCCAAATATATTATTGATTATTTCATGCATATTATTTGGTACATGATTAGTTGTCATTTCTCCGACGAAGAAATGTTTTGATTTTGTTTTTTGAGGGAGAAGTTTGATATTTCTTTTGAAATGTTTTCTCTGTTTTGAACTTTGTTTTTTTCTCTTCGATAGTATGTTTATTTCTTGTTTATTATTTTAAGTTGACTGAGTTTTAATTTGCTAAATCAATTTAAATATTGAAAGTCCCAAAATTTCTCTATAAATATTTTAATTATCTTCTTTGAAATATCCGTTCTTATCTTTTCAATTTGATAGTTAGTTCATGATCAAAATCCTTAAATAAACCATTCAAATGCTAAAAGTTGACTAATAAATATTTTTAATAGACAATCAGAAAGGACAACTAATAATAATAGGGAATGCATGGTTTCTGAAAGGTTGACAATTCCATATCCTTAAAATTCCAAATTCTAATATAGATTGAAAAGAAAAAAATCAAAAACTGATTGGATTTGTTGCAAGTAATTAGCCAAAAGTCTACATATTCTGTGATTAACGTTAGTGGGTAGATATGTACATACTTGGTATTTATTTATACGTAAGGTGCTTTCTATTTATTTGAGAACTAGAAGGATTTTAATAACTTATTTTTATCTGAAAATAGTTGGACAACTTTTGTCAAAACACATAAATATTTGTGTACATTATCTACATAGTTAATATATGAGTGATGCTACATGGAGCGAATTGCTCCATGGAGCAACAAACAAAAATAAATTATAATTATGTAAATTACCTAATTATCATTTTAAGTAAGGTTACAATATTTGGTTATAAATAAGGTTAATATAGCCTTAAATCCAATCACCTTAAATCTAATCATGGTAAGTTACAAAATTCTAAACGTAGACTTTTGGCTTTAATTACTTGGAACAGTTCAATCAATACTTGGATCATGAACAAACTATTAAATTGCAATTATAAGAATGGATATTTGTAAGAAGATAATTACAATATTTACGGAGAAATTTTGAGATTTTCAATATTTAAATTGATTTAGCAAATCAAAACTCAAAACTCAATATTATATTATATTATATTATATTATATTTATATTTATATAATGGGTATTTTATTTTAGGTGTTTTTAATATTTTTAAAAAAAATACTCAAGTTATAATTTGAATACGTCGTTCGAATTGAATACGAATGAATCACATTCGTATATTAGACACGGGTTGTGAATAAATTATTTTAATTTAAACATCAAAAATAAAATTATTTAATATTTAAAATAATTAATACATAGAGTAGACATGTACAAGGCACGAGTTGAGAATACATTATTTTAAGTTTTATATTTTAGATTTACAATTCTGTATTTATCACAAATATTTTTTATATTTATCTTTTGATAAGTCCCGTGTAATACACGGGTGTTAAACAAGTATATATTAATTCAAAATCCTCATAATCTATGTGTCTGCTTCGTATGCTTCGCTTGGATAATAAAAAATAATTGGTGCTTCGATTGCTTGTATATCATACGAGTCTACTATATACCTAATTTAATATTTTCCTTTTATTGTATCTTGTGTAATTTAATATTTTTTAATTATATTTAACCTAACTTAATAGTTTTATTTTACTAAATTTTATCTAATTCAATAAATTTATTTTATACTCCTAATAAAAAAATAAATAAGTCATATATAATTAGTAGAAAAATTTTGAATTAATTATTCTAATTAAAATACAAATTAAATATGAAATAATTTTAATCAAAGAAAAAAACTTATTTATGAAAATAATTAAATAGGTTTTATTTATAGTAAAAGTCGAAATAAGTAATTCTTGGGATTTAAAATATTCATTATAGGTAAATTATGATATATTTACAATAATTGGAGTATGTAACTAAATAGTAGTAATGAATTCAATATTTATATATATAAAAAAAATTATAGTACTTATTAGACAATGACACAATACGAATAAAACATACAAATATTTAGTTCGATTAACTTCATGTACAACCCTAACTACATGTGAATCTTATTATTATCATATTTATTCATAATAGTAATTATTATTTTAATAAATTTATTATCATATTTATTAATAGTGGTAATAATAATAATTATTATGATTATGATTGTTGTTGTTATTATTATTATTATTATTATTATTATGAAATACAGTTATCCATTTTGAAGTAAAACATAAGTTAAATGATTTTAATTTAATATTTAAATAATTATTAAATGATAAAAAAATTATTAAAATGTTATCTTGACAATATTTATTCTTTCAATATACATAAAATCAAAAATTATTAGAAATTGAAATAAGACTACAAATCAACTACATGTAGGGTTAAAAATGAATCGAACCTTTTGATTTGATTCAATAATCGATTCGCTTATATTGGTCCGAATTCGAATTTGAGTTTATATTTTGATTCGAATTATCAACGAATATGAATATGAATACTCACGTATTCGATTCGAATAATCTATATATATAATTATAAAATTATCACCCCTATATATTAATGCAAAATTCTCTTAACCTATGTATTTGCTTCGTATACTTCATTTGGTAAATAAAGAATTTTGGTGCTTCGTTTGCTTATGTGTCATGCAAGCCTAATATTTATTTAATTTAATATTTTTCTTTTTAATGTATCTTACCTAATTTAATTTTTTTATTATATTTTTCCTTATTCAATACTTTCCTTTGATTCTCCTAATATAAAAATATAAATAACTCATATATAATTAGTATATGAGATCTAAATCAGTTATTGTAATTAAAAGACAAACTACATATAAAATATTTTAATTATAAAAAAATTATTATAAGATTAATTAAATAAATCTTATTGATAATAAAATTTAAAATAGTTTTATTTTTGGAGTTTCAAATATTCTACACAAGTAAAATATGAGTTATTTACAGTAATATAAGTATGTAACTAAGACTATTAGTGGATTTAATTTAAACATCAAATGAAAAATTATTTAATATTTATAATAAATAATAAACAGATTAGACATATACAAGGCACGGGTTGAAAATACATTATTTTAGTTTTTTTATTTAAAATTTAAAATTTAGTAATTATCACAAATATTTTTTATATTTATCTTTTAGTAAGTCCCGTGTAATACACGGGTGTTAAACAAGTATATATTAATGTAAAATCCTCCTAATCTATTTATCTATTTCGTATGCTTCACTTGGATAATAAAAAAAATTGGTGCTTCGGTTGCTTATATGTCATCCAAGCCTAATATATACCTAATTTAATTTTTTTAATTGTATCTTGCCTAATTTTATATTTTCTTTTATTATATTTAACTTAACTTAATAGTATTCCTTTATTATACTTTATTTAATTCAATAACTTTCTTTTATACTCCTAATATAAAAATATAAATAATTCATATATAATTATTTTAATTAAAAGACAAATTACATATGAAATAGGTTTAATTAAAAAAAACTTATTATGAAAATAATTAAATAAATTGTATTTATAATAAAAGTTGAAATAATTTATTTTGAAATTTTAAATATTATGTATAAGTAAATTATAATATATTTGCAATTATTGGAGTATGTAACTATATATTTGTAATGGATTCAATCTATCTATCTATCTATCTATATCTATATCTA
>BMAC01000168.1:1543650-1558650 GCA_014905375.1 Phtheirospermum japonicum
TAATTTGTCTATTAATTTTAATTTTTGTTGATGCATATGAAGGACATTCATATACTGCAAAGATTATGGAAAATAGTTCAGTAATTGAAGATATGGATGAAATTCATACTATTTCAGAAGATACGGACACAGGTATTATCGAAATTTTATCTTTGTAATACTTTTAGTATTGTTTGTGATACTTTTGATACTATTTCTAATACTTTGTAATGATGTTTTGGATGAAGGATGTCAGATTGCTGATTGTATTCCTACATCAATTAGAGAAGAAGATATTGAACAAGGTATAACTGTACTTTCTAAATTTTTGTAATACTTTTAGTATTGTTTCTGATACTTTTAACACTATTTGTGATATTTATATCGAATCAATTTTTCCCCAATTTTTTAAAACAATAAATTGAGAAGAGATTTTATGTACCTGAAGCTGGATTCGAATCTGACATGCGGAAACTGGATCCCTGATCTGTATCCTTGCTTCGATTTATACTTCAATTTTGTGTTTCTGATCTTCAGTGTTTTTATCAAAAAATCGATGAATTTGAGCCAGAGATGCGGACTTTGAGCGTTTCCAAAAATTCCTGCTGAATTTCGGGTTGAATATGCAGTTTTTACTGTGAATTTCCTGCAAAAATTCGTAGATTTTGACGATTAATGTTAAAGAATTTGAAATTTTGACGATAAATCTCGAGAATTTGGGGGATTTGGGATGTCGGGTATTGAGATCTCGTTTTGGGCTGGGGGTGGGGGTGTCTGGGTCTGTCTGGGGTGCGGGCTGGGTGTGGGTTAGGGGTTTGTTTCTGGGTACGGGTTTGGGTCAGGATCCGGGTCAAGTTAGAAAAATGGTAAAAACTGGTCTCATTCTATGAGACCGGTCTCACCCAAGACCTACTCTTGCATCAAATACTCAGCTCAAATATATAACCTTCCAAATAATACAGCATATAATTAATAAATACAAAAATATCTATTTATTAAAAAATATATTTTTATTTTTTAATCCTGAAAATATTTAAAATTTTCTTTTTTCTCCCAAAAATACCTAATTATTTTTTTTTTTTAAAAGAAATAATTATATAAACACTTCTAAAAAATAGTACCACTCCATAAAATCATGATTTTATCATAATTGAGAAAGAAGGGCGTTCGGATGGCTGTTTTGCATGTAATTGTGGTGTTTTTCTCCTATTTTTAATTAGAATTTTATGTGGACTTTAGTAGTTTTGAGTCTTTTTCCATTGGATTTTTAGGTCATTTTACTTGTTTTATTGTTTTTTGTATTTCTTGCTATTTTTTATATTTTAATGGGTTAAATGGGTTCAATTAATATGAGGTTTGGATAAACTCTTGGGTTATTTTATGTTCAAAATTCCTATTTTATAGGCTAAGGCATTGAGGATCAAAATTCAGGCCAAAAAGAGGCTCAAAAACGCCCAAACATTTTGGAATGCTGGCCGTGGCTCGCCAGGGCTCGCCAAACTGCCGAAAACTGGGTAGCGCTGCCCACACTGGGTCACCCAGTGTCCGAGCAGCGCCCGGCATCTCTCGACGGCACCTGCGCGCAGCGCCTAGGCACACTCGCCAGGCGCTCGCCAGACGCCGCGCTCACTCGCCAACCTCTCGCCAGCGCCCCGCGCTCACTCGCCAACCTCTCGCCAGCGCCCGCGCGCTCACTTGCCAGCACTCGCCCCACCCCGCGCCAGCACTCGCCAGGCGCTCGCCAGCGCTTGCCTCACCCGCGTGCCAACATGCCAGCCACCCGCGCGCGCTAAGGCCACACCCAGCCGCCCAGGCCAGCCACCTGCCGAGCCATGCGCACCTAGGCTCGGCAATTGACGAGCCATCTTGAGCCAAATGGAGTCAAATCGAGCCCAGAGTCGAGCCAAGGGTTTAGGAAGGTGCCTCCGGGTCAAACTTGGTCAAACCCGTGAATTTCAAGCTTTTTTTGGCTAATTTGGCCCATTTAAACCCAATTAAATTAGTATAAATAGACTACAACTCTCATTTTTGTAAAAACACCTCCTCCCAACCCAAGCTTGGGTTTGGGACTTAATTTCTCTCTCTAAATTTTAATTTTCAAGCTTTGCCTTGGGTTTGTAAGCTCAAGAAGGATTCAAGTACTCCCTTGGATCTTTAATTCCTTGCAATTTCAATCAAGTTTTTGGATTCTCTCCTTAATTCTAGTAAGCTTTCTCTTATTTTATGCTCTGTTTTTCAATTTCATGCATGTTCTTCAATTTGTACTTTTTGCCTTAGCTCTTTGATTTTTTGTTTGATCTTGTGAATTGACTATAGAATCTTGATGAGTGACACATCTAGCCTATAGATCGGGTCCTTGATTGTTTTAATCTTGAGTTCTTCATATGCTTTATTTGCAATTTAGTTTTCATGCATAGTTTTAGATTGAATTTTAGATCTACTCTTGGTTTCTTGTTATTTTTCTTAAAATTTTAAACTTTCTTGTTAATTTCCATTACTTTTTACATCCATACTTTCAATTTTTGCTAATTTGCATTATTTAGGATTTTATGCATAGTTGTACCTCGTGCTTGCATGCTTGTAATTGGTGAAACAATGCATTTTCTTGTTTATTTTCTTTATTGCTTTGCATTTTCTATTTGAGGCATCCGGCGTGGCATCTTACCTACTTGTTATTTCAATTCCTAAGTGTAGTTTAGCTATTTTATTTTCATTTTTCCTTTATGTTTCAAGCTTGAAACACATTGAATACTTCAATTGAATCGAATTCCGATAATATCAAGTCATGAACCTTTTCATATTCTAAAACCACCAAAACTTCAACTTCAATGGCGGAGTGCATGGTTGTGGCGCTATCTTCAACTTCAATGGCGGAGTGCATGGTTGTGGCGCTGTGATGACGAGAGAGAAGGAAGAAAACCTTCAAATACCTTACACTGCATGAGTGTGTGTAAAATGCTGAAAAGTACTGCGTGAGCTAGTGTGTGTTTAAAATGCTGAAAAGTGAAGTTAGAAGCTAGGGTTTTGGTATTTATATGGCTTGGAGTGGGTTTGGGCTGGGTTTTTCTATTTCTGGGCTTAAGCTTGTAAAAATGGGCTCAGGAATTTTAATTAATGATTAATGGACTTGATGGTTATATAAGAGTTGACTTTGACTAAGATATAAGTGTTAAATTAGTCCAAGTAAGAATGCTTGAAAATAAATAATAAGTAAACAACAAAATATCAATAATTAAAAAATTATTATAGTAAAAATAAAAATAATTTGAATGAAATATTATAAGTTACTTAATTGGAAAATATTTTATCGATATATATGTTTTCTTTTATTGTGCATAACTTGGTGTTCTTTAGTGGACCTTTAATGTCCTTCTCATGCACATGTATTTTTTTGGGTTTAATTTTTCCAATTCAGGCAATCTTATATCCTAAATCGTTTTTCAATTGCAATACAAACATGAATATAAAATTATTACTAAAATCAAACAAGTCTTCGGTAAAATATTTTAAATTAGGAATGCTAATGAATACTCTGATATAATAGAAAATTTTAAATTATTCTCGAATTATAAAATGAAGAACGTGTATATGAAAACAAAATATCACAAGATCTATCAACAATTAATTTTACATTCTTGCAATGATTATGAAGCTTACAATATGTACATGTAATCTATATGCTCTAAGAAAATGTCTTAATATTGGCAAATGACAATTCCAAGGGACGCATTTACAAATATTATTTAAACAACGAGTTCTGTATTTCAAATAAGGGTTTGAATTTAGAAATTTTAATAAATAAGACCCAAGAACGTGTCATGAATATACGATTTATTTTTAGGTGTCCATAGTCCAATATGTACATGACATTTTATTATACAGTACTTAAGGTTGTTGCATAAATATACCCAACGCATATGGGTTTAATAATTAATAAATAACTAATTTTAATAAATAAGACCCAAGAACGTGTCGTGAATATACGGTTCCTTGGACATTTTATTATGTGGATACAATACTTAATGTTGTTGCATATATACCCAACGCCTATGGATCTATTTTGTTATTCTTTTTTTTTCTTTTCTTTAGCACTGTTTCTATTAAAGTTGAGAATTTACAACACTATATATTATTTACCCAAACAATCTTTTACTTCCAATAATACTTACCTTTGTATTTATTAATTATATGCTGTGTTATTTGGAAGGTTATATATTTGAATTGAGTATTTGATGCAAACCCTCTCTCGAATAGTTAGGAGCACATTTGAATTGGGAGTATCATGTATGGATGGATTGGAATAAAGACAACAATATTCAAACAACTAAATAATCATTTATAGAATTTCATATTGTTCTTATTTTTTATTTTTTGAGATTTTACTTATTTTCCCATCAATAAATATCAAGTGATTAATAAAAGATTTTGGCCATCAAGTTTTTGTCATTGTCGTAATCATATATGCATAAGTCTACTTTTTTTTGAAATATCGATCCATCTCATGGTCAATGGATTATTGATGATGACAATGCAAATTTTTAATATTTCACTACAATATATTAATTCCCACTAAGTATTTTAATTTTAATATTTCAATATAATATATTAATTCCAACATTAAGTGTTTTAATTAGACAATATTGCTCGTCATTGTTTCTAGAGTTGGCGTACAGAAAACCCTCTAGCAGCGGAGGAAGGGTAAGGCTTGACCCGACCCGAGATATTTAACAGTACGGGCCTTAAGCCCACTAAATACCCAAGAATGGTTGCTTTGGTCCTCTTTTATGGTACTATGCTCTTTAGTTAATATGATTCATATGTTGTTTGTAGGAATTCGACTTTTACAGCAAACTCTTATCTGCTGTAATATGAAGCACATAACAAAGGAGACTTGAGGCATTCAAGGTTTATTCTTCTAAAGTAGCATTTTAGATGACTTTTACTTTTAGCATTCTAAGTTAGACTGTTTGGCAGCGTTTGCAAACCAGGACAGGACAGGATTGGGCGGGATATCCCGTGGAATCCGACGTTTGTAAACCCTTATTGCGGCCCGCGTTCGTAATCCTGGCCCGGTCATTGTCCCCTGCTATGCTGATACTTATATCCCCCCTCGTATCGCAGGACTTATTTATCAAGGTAAGGAGAGGTCGCGTAATTACTGGGCTGCCCTCGAGGGCTGGTATATTCTCCCCGATTTACCCTTGTTGGAGATAAGAATTACGATAACGCCCAAATAAATACCCACAATAAGTCTTCATTTGTTGTTTGAGAAGCAAAACTCAGCCGCAGTGCAAGAGGAAACCCTAAAATTGGCGAACCCAAATCCGACGATCTTGCAGGTATGTCCACCGCTCTCTCCGTCCTCTCCCGGTTGCGGGTGTGTGTGCAGTCGCTCCATGGTTTGGGAAATCAGTACCGGGACTCTGATTACGGTTTAGTTCATGATAAATCTGCATTGGTTCCGGTTCTGAATGTTGGGCGCCCCAATTTTTTCATGTTTGCAGGGTATCGATCACGAAACCTACAATTCTTGCGAGGATTCACCTGCTTGGGCTGGTGTCATTGCGTTATTACTACCGAAATTGAAGGTTCGAACTCACTGTGCCCCCTTTTGGTTTATTTGAATCATATGCCTCATTGCTATACTGGATCTATGAGAATCAGGTTTGGCAGTTTTTTTTTTTTATCTTATGGCCAGAATATTCATCTCCTAGTTCTACCATTGTAAGCTTGGTGAGGTTGCACTTTTTTTCTTGTAATCCCCGTGAATGTGATTAAAACACATGTGATTATTTATGATTTCACCAAAATCAACAAAGTGAAAGTCCTCAAAAGATGATGCTTCCAAATGAATTTGCATGTATTCTGATTTTTTTACTTCTCGTGTATTATTATTTGATGGAAGTTTACACCAAAACTTCATTTTTCAATATCGCTTTTTTTTTTATATTGCATTACAATTACACTGTCTGTGTTGTATCTTCTGTGGTCGTTGCGATATAATATGTGTTACATATTACCAGGGGTATCCTTTACAAACTCCGCATCATCGACAAAGTATACTGTCACGGTTAGAACGTGATACAAGTAATTTATGTAATCCGGGGGCTGCTAATCATATATTGAATTCTAAATTGAGTTAAATATTTATCCAAATTGACAAATTTGAAAGTAGGTAACAAAACCATGGAATGCAATGAGTATGAGGTTGAGGTGGTCCTTATCGTTGAGCGCGTGTTAAAATGCTTGAACATTTTTTTCATGCTACTATACTTTTCACAAATAACACTTCACGCCCCTCGTCGTAAGCGTTGTCGGACCACTGCATGTGTATGTGAGCCCCTGTCTATGAGTTTACCTCAACAGATTAAGCACTTGCGCCGTCTCATTGACGTAAGTGATACAACCTGCATCGAACAACTCCGGATGGATAGGAATGCGTTCGGTAGGTTGTGCTACCTCTTAGAACATATCGGGGGTTTAGAACCGTCGCGGGATGTACTCATAAGCGAACAGGTTGCTATTTTTCTCCTAATCCTAGCCCACCATTCCAAAAACCGCTTAGTGAAGTTTGCATTCCTGCGGTCCGGACAGACTATAAGCAAACATTTTCACCTTGTTCTACGGGTTGTCTTACGATTATACCTAGTCCTGGCAGTAGCACCAAACCCCATCGACGAATCTTGTAACGACAGCCACTGGAAATGGTTCAAGGTAAATCACATACGCTTCTAAAAGAAGTATTTAATTTCTGTTTTCAATGCTTAGAAATTCATAGCAATTGCTATTAGACTGATTTTTAATATGGTTCAACATGTTTGTTATTCAATCAACTGTCAGGGCTGCCTAGGGGCGCTCGACGGAACGTATGTTCCGGTTCAAGTACGGCGAAGGGAAAAACCACGTTATCGAAATCGTAAGGGCCAGGTTTCTGTAGATGATCTTGGCGTATGTGACCTTCATATGAAATTCAATTTCGTGCTCACGGGTTGGGAAGGTTCAGCAGCTGACAGTCGTGTGTTGCGGGATGCAATCACCCGGCATAACGGTTTGAAAGTATCAGTTGGTAATTTTTTGACATAACTGTTGTACATGTGTGGCTGCTTCAATTCAGATAACATAAGCAATATCCGGCATAAAATAGTGAATAACAATAACAAAAAAAATTAACCTAATGCAGGAAACTATTATCTATGCGATTGCGGTTACACAAACGGTTCGGGATTTCTTGCGCCGTACAGAGGTGTTAGGTATCATCTAGATGAATGGTCGGCTGGTCGCGATGGCCCTCAAAATTATAAAGAACTCTTCAATCTACGGCATGCGAGGGCTCGCAACGCCATAGAGAGGTCGTTCGGTGTTCTCAAAAAGCGTTGGGCCATCCTTAGGACTCCAGCATTTTATGACATCGGCACACAAAATAGGMTGATAATGGCATGCTGTTTGGTTCATAATTTTATTAGGGAATCGATGGTTGTTGACCCGATGGAGCACTTAGTTGACGAACACGAGGCCRAATTAACGTCGTCGGATGTGATCCCGGAGGATTATATTGACCAGGTGGAACCTACTGAAGCTTGGACAAACTGGAGRGACACATTCGCGTGTCGCATGTATGACGAGTACCAAATGATCGTGTGATTWAAATCCGGAGCATACTGTATAAACTATGCCAACTTGAAGGACAACTGAACTTGTTAATCTTTCTTGCTTGTCTTTTGAAGAATTATTTTAAGTCTCTATTTTCCAAGAGAACTCTCTGTTTTCTCTTCTTGAACTGATTAAATGCCGTGTATGTGTAGCTTGTAATATGTTTTGTTTGGTTAAATGTGATCTATGTTTAATTATGATATTGAAATGTCCAGTTGTACAATCATTTGAACCATTTGTGTGCGGTTCTGCCAGTGACCAATCCGATGGAATCCTCAGCCAGTATCGCCAAAGCAACATCTGGTCTTGCCAGTCGGAGATCATGGAGTTTCGAAGAAGAAACAGTCCTTGTTGAGGGACTGAAGGATCTCCTGTTACGTGGTTGGAAAGCGGATAATGGATTCAAGTCCGGATATGCAATGATACTTGAGAAGCACATGCAACAGCATTTCCCAGGGACGGACATCAAAGCAGAGCCACATATCACATCCAAGATGCATGTTTGGAAAAAGAACTACGCTTCTCTTAGCATGATGCAAAGCCGTTCAGGATTCGGTTGGAACGATACATCCAACACAATTACCGTTGATAAGGAAGAGATCTGGTCCGACTACATCAAGGTAAATCGGGTCTATGAATAATTCATATAGTGTCACTTATGTGCAGTCGTATAAATGCTTCATAGCTATGTTCTATTGAAGTTCTTAATCGTGTGTACCTTTTCATTGAAGTTTGATCCCCACGCCAAAACAATGAGATACAAGACGTGGCCATTTTTCAAAGATTGGATAGACATATTCGGGAAAGATCGGGCTACAGGTGAACATGCTCAAGGATTCGCTGACGCGGCCGATGGGACCCAATCAGACTCTCAACCGGACCCCACAACTGGAGTGAATACTCAGCCACTAAAAGTTGGGGAGGAAGCGTCCGCGGGATTTCGTGTTGACGAAAAGTCGGGTACGCAAGGTGAGAGCAGCTCTGCAACGAGGAAGAGGAAGACTAAGAAACGTAACGCAAACGACGTAGTGGAGGAGCATTTTCTTGACTTGATGGAGTCTTTCTGTGCCAAAACTGAGGGTCACTTACGAGATTTGGCTCAGCGTATCTGTTTTCAACAAGATGCGAAACAACAACGGAAGGCCGTGTTCGATGTTCTAAATCAGATGCCATTCCTGTCCATTGAAGATAAATTAACGATTTCTACGATGCTCTTCAAGAACAACGAAGATCTTGACCTATTTTTCAGCATCTCCGATGAGTATAAGGCTGTAATGGTGAAGATGATTCTCGAGGGACGTCTGTGATGTTATAATTTATGGGCCTGGATCATTACATTGTTTGACCTATAAGAAGTAGTGTCTTAATGTTGTGTGCCGTTTGGCTTTTTTTTTTTCTCTTTTTGTTCAAGTCCTGACTTTTTTCTTTGCTACGTTTGATTGTTGGAAGGTGATGTGGTATTCTGTTAGACTCGGACCCTGCTGTGTAACAATATTAAATTTCAGTGGACTGTATTAGGAATTTTAAATTTAAGTGGCATGTAGTAGTATTTAATTTCCATTTCCTAACTGTTATTGGGACATAAAGGAAGCCCACTTGTTGGAGTTGGAGCAGCTTTTTTGTCTTTGTATGGCTAATTTATATGTGTGTAAGTACAATCGGCAGTAATTGGGCACATTCAAATGGTCAATGCGGGTGGTTAGCGTATTTAATAGGGTGGTTGGTGGCTTCAACCCAACAACCCAAAATTAGTAAATGCTTTGAGTTGTTACTTAAACACGCCAACACCACCCAAAAAAACACAACACATTCGGAAAAAAAAAAAGCAAATTACAATTAATTTGGTATGGTGTAATGAATCCTTCTCTTAACTTCATATTTTCTTTTTTGAAAACGAATGTTTCTTCAACTTTCTTTTAATCAATTAGTTTGCTGCAGGATCAAACTGAAAAATGGTGCTTACCCAAAACCAACGCGTGGCTGCTATGTGGCGTGGTCCATTCTGGTGCGAAGACGACGAGAGTAAGTGCCATGAACTCTTCTTTGATATCTGCAAATCCAAAAGTYGCATCCACGACGGGGACGTTTTCAACAGCATTTGGTCGGAGCTCGCGGCGAGTCTGTCCGAAGCAATGGAGAAGGAATACACTGTTGAAGAGGTACGCGCAAAGATACAAAGGCTACGGACGCATTTTACCTCGTTCATTCGTTGGTGTGAGCTCCCTGGAATACAACTTGACTGTCACTCGGGTGACGTCCACGTAACCCCCACATACCATGCAAACATCGGCCAGGTTCGTACAAAAAAAAAACGAACAGACTATTTCTTATCTTCCCAAATGTAGTATTCATTTCTTCTTCTTTTTTTTTCCCGGTCAGGAATCGGACATACAGCGATGCTTTCGATTGTATGGATTCCCCCTTTTCCAACAATGCCATGAAGTCTTTGTCACTAGGTGCGCTGCAAAAATTGACTTCGGAGTCGGCGTAGGAGATGGCCCCGGTGCAACTGCCGACAATCCCATGGTATTCGATGATTCGGGTACATCGGCACCCGACCCTTTTTGAGACACGGACAGCGAGGATTCTAGCATGTACTACCTCGACCTGTTTTCGAGAGATGTTAACTATGCTGGTGCTGGTCGTCAGGGCCCGCGGCCTGGTTCTGACACTTCTGATGAGGACAACGATGGTGGAGCGGGTAGCTCCACGGTGGATGGCTGATGTTTCCGCCGCCTAATCTCCACAACCGAAGCCTTGTGGTTACCGCATGCGTAAACGTCATTTTTCTATGCACCGTGTCATGAACACATACTGGTGGAGGGTGGTAAATAAATTCGTGCTTTACTTGAGTTGTGGGGATTGTGACGTGATGATTGTAGACCGTTTTCTGGTTTCTTTTATTATTRTTTGCTTATSTTCMTTTATATATGTTATAAGTACGTTTTATCACCCMAATCGMTTGGCATAGTGGTTGGAGTCCTAGTTGTTATGAAAACYGGAGTGAAATGCGTTCRTTGCCAGCACGTTCGTCAAACAAGCATACACAATGATCATCTTACATTTAAATACCATTCCTTTCAAAAGACAAAAACTTCAAATACGCATTGTCCGAAATACAAGTACTTATGTTCCGTCCAAACAAAAAAAAAAAAAATAAAAATAAAATTTAAAAACAGAAAAAATGAAAATAACCAGATCAAGAGAAAAAGGGATTGGGCAAAGAAAGAGAAAAAAAAAAGGCAATTAAAACAAGCAGGTTACAGCTTCGCATTAGAGTCACAATTTAATCATAATAAAATTCAACGTAGTGGAAGTTTCAGTAGACATCATTCGATCCTTGGCAAGATGAATTTTCATTTGTCTGGGTATGACGCACAACCCTATCAGGAGTATACGTTCCGGATACACGCGTCGAAGAGTACTTGCTCGGCGAACACCTCTCTTGATTAACCGACTTTTCAGATTGACGATCACCGTCATCTTCATCAACGTCGTGACGGTTAGGAGGATCATTATTTGGTTGACTCTCGGACCCATCCAGGATGATGACCTCCCATCGCGTAGTGATCCCATTCGCTCTCACCTCTCTCCCTCGGTTGCGACGAGGGGTCAGCTCAATCACAGAAGCCGATGGTGCAGCTAACGCATCGTAGAGCCCACGGAAAAGTACTTGAAGATCATCCCAATCCGGATCACCATACAACACATAAGCTTCAGCTAACGGCTCTTTCTGTGAGAACGAAGTTATTCAGGTAAATAGGCACTAAACAAGTAAACACTTGGGATTGTGAATCGGTAATACAGAAAATTACCTCGATTACGTCGATCCACACGTCAGCTGGTGCAGAAATCATGTTGTACTGCTCATCACGACGGACACCGTGTTTCCGAAGTAGACCCCGAAACACGCGAAAGCGTGTTCGGAGGAGGTGAAGACGGTCACTACACTCGGCGTAGGAGAAGCTTTGACTCAAGTCACGGTTGAGAGTGTCCGTTGCGTAGACAATGGCATCAGGATTTTCCCCCGCTGGTTTGAATAAACCCGTTCTTCTGGCATGAACCATCAACTTGATGAAGTACTTGTCAACATGCACCGTCCACCGCCCCGTGTATAAAAWATCTTCTTGCGTTCTAATGCGAGGTCTTTGCTGAAGGGGGGTATTCGTAGATTTGTTCATTTTTGGCACTGAATCTTACTCAAACGATGGTTGCAAATTTATGTATAATAGTAATAACAACACATTGTATTATAGGTTACACATATATATCATTTTTAGGTGTATACATATACACGTCCACTTGCATGAGTGAATATTTATATGCATATATATTGTAAACACTTTTCTGTACTTTCGTGTAATGACTGTGTGTTGTTACATCACTGATTTTGGCTTTAAGTGAACTTACGAGACATACTACCCCAGTAAAGAATATATTCCCACTTTTGGACTTTTGTGGGGAATATATTCCCTGACATGAAGTTTGCTTTAGGTTTAGGCAGTTCTCATGCGCGCCTTTTCCCGCTCGAGTAAGGCATTCTTGCCCCTTTAGTAATAGGCACACACATCTAGTTCCCTTCCAACCTGGACTTCATTTAAGCTACAGTTACAGAATTTTACTAGAAATATACATAAGTAGCTTGTACATAGCACCCACCTGCTCGTTTGTTCAAACATAAATACAACATGTCGTTTACTTCTATTGGTCGACATACCATATTGTTGAATACATCAGGTTGGCCTCAATCCCCCTTTCAGTAACCATGTACCCTAAAAACTTGCCAGCTCTTAACCCAAACGCGCATTTTTGAGGGTTAAGCTTCATTCGGTATTTTCTCAGTGTAGCATAGGTCTCTTTCAGATCGTTCACGTGGGAGGTTGCTTTAGTGCTCTTAACTAACATATCGTCCACGTATACCTCCATGTTTCTCCCAAGTTGATTTTTAAACATTTTATCTGCTAACCTCTGGTATGTGGCACCAGCATTCTTTAACCCAAAAGGCATGACCACATAACAGTGGGTACCTTTCAGGGTGATAAAGCTGACTCTTTTCCAATCTTCTTCCGCAAGCCTGATTTGATGGTAACCTTGTGAGGCATCCATCATACTCATGAGCTCACATCCAGTAGTAGAATCAGCTAATTAATCAATCCTCGGGAGTGGGTAGTGATCTTTTGGGCAAGCTCGATTAAGGTCGCGGAAATCAATACACATTCTCCAATCCTCTTGGGTTTWAGGAACTAATACAGCGTTGGAGAGCCATTCTGGGAATTGGATTTCGTGGATATATTTGGCGTTAAGTAATTTTTCCACCTCTGCTTCAATTATGGCCTCTTTCTTAGGTCCAAAATTCTGCTTCTTTTGCTTTACCGGCTTCGCATCTGGGATGATGTTTAGGCGATGCTCCATCACTTCTGGATCAATCCCTACTGAGTCCTGAGGAGACCATGCGAACACATCCGCATTCTTTCTCAACAAAGCCACCAGGGCTGTCAAGATTTTTGGGCTAAGCATCGTCCCCACGCGGAGAACTCGACTCTCATCACCCGGAACAACCTCTACAAGCATCAATCCCTCCTCTCCTCGAGCCTGAGCTGTCCGTGGCTGCTCTATCCGAGCTTTCTTACTCTGCCTCTCATCCTCGGTATTCCTCTTGATACACTCCACATAGGTCTGTCTTGAGGCATATTGGTCACCTCTAACCTCTCCCGTTCCATCCTCCGCTGGGAACTTCATTTTCATATGAAAAATTGATATGATGGCCTGGAACTGGCTCAAAGATGGCCGACCCAACATGACATTATAGGAGGAAGGTGCTTCCACCACCAAGAACCGCACCATCCTTGTCACCCCATACGGCTCCTCTCCTAACGTCATGAGGAGCTTCACCGCCCCCAAGGGTTTCAGGGCTCCCCCTGCAAATCCGACTAGGGGGGTGGTGACCTCTTCTAACTCAACATCCAATTTGAACTGTCGGAAGAAATCATAAAATAAAATGTCGGCGGAACTTCCGGTATCTACAAAAATTCTCCGCACATTATAATTGGCGATGGTTGCAGTTATAACCAAGGCATCCATGTGTGGGGCTAAAATGCCATCGCCATCTTCTGACCCGAAACAGATGTTAGGAGTAGAGGTCATTTGTCATACATCACGTGATTTTCGAACTAAGTCTTTTGTAGCTCTGACATAACTGTGCTGCGTTCGCTTAGAATGCTCCTCCAGTTCTCCTCCGGTAATCATCTGGATTTCTCCGTGGATGACCTGGGCTTGGTCAGATCTTCTTATCCCAGTAACCCTATCCTGGCTTCCCTTACCTGGCAGAGATCGGTCATAATTCTTACTGCCCGACCTGGCTTCTTCTCTCCTCATCCGGACGTACTCCTTCAAATGTCTGGCCTGAACCATCCTCTCCAACTTGTCTTTCAGATGCGTGCACTGGTCAGTGTCGTGCCCATACTCATTGCGGAAGCGACAGAAGCGATCAGATCTTTCTTTCCTGGGCCTCTACGAGTAGGTCTTCGGCCATTTCAGGTCCGAATGCTTCTCAATTGCCTGCAGGACTTCGCCCTATAGAGTTGCCAAAGGAGTGTATCTATCAAAGCGAGGTCTCCCTCCAGGCAGGTCTGGCCTAGGCTTTTTCACAACTCCTCTTTCTTCGCGATCAGGCCTCTCTCTCTTCCTCTCTCCCTCGTCCTTGATTTTCAAGGCCTCCTCCAAGTGGATATACTTCTTGGCTCGCTCCAAAAGCTCTCCAAACTTCACCGCTGGCTTAACAACCAGTGACTGAAAGAATTCTCCTCTTCTCAAATCTTGTGCCAGAGCGTTCACCAACAGCTCTTCAGTCGCAGAAGGCACCTCTAGCTTAGCGGTTGTAAACCTGCTGATGTAAGCACGGAGGCTCTCGCTCTCTTTCTGCTTCAAACTGAAAAGTTCGAGCGGCATTTTTTGATACTTTCTACAGCTCGTGAACTGGTGTAAAAAGACCGAGCTGAACTCGTCAAAATTGCTGATAGACCTCGGTGACAGCTGACTAAACCAGAGCTGGGCTGATTTAGTAAAAGTCATCGGGAAGACCCGACACATGACCGCATCTGAAAATTTGTGTACAGCGGCCGCAATTTCAAATCTACTCAAATGGTCCCACGGATCCGTGGTCCCATTATATTCAAAACCCAGGGACTGGTATGAAGCCGGCACTTCGTCGCGCATCACCTCTTCCGTGAATGGGGTGCCTCGCCGTATCGGAACTGCGCTAGTGCTCGTCATCTTCTTCTTAAACTCTCGCACCTCGTTCTGCAGGCTCTGCATCTGCTCAGCCAGGCCTGGAGTAGCCTGGCTTGAGGTCTCACTGTCAGAGGTGGAGAA
>BMAC01000168.1:1563143-1575205 GCA_014905375.1 Phtheirospermum japonicum
ATTATCAATAAATCTTATTTAATTATTCTGGTAGGAGAGGTTGAGTTAGCAGATAACTCTTGTGCCTGCATACAACTCCTAAGTAAATAAAGTTTTTTTAATTATATATATATATATATATATAATTTTATTTTATACTCCTAATATAAAAATATAAATAAGTCATATATAATTACTAAAAGAAAATATAAATTAATTATTTTAATTAAAATTCAGATTACATATGGAATAATTTTAATTACAGAAAAAAACTTATTTATGAAAAATAACTAAATAATTCCTATTTATAATAAAAGTTGAAATAATTTATTTTTGAAATTTTAAATATTTTGTATAGGTAAATTATAATATATTTGCAATAATTGGAGTATGTAACTAAATATTAGTAATGAATTCAATCTAAATATTAAAAAATAAGATTGTATAATAATAATTAATTACTATTTATTAGACAATGGTACAATGCGATAAGGTTTAAGAATATGTCACCTTTTGAAATTTTCAAAGAATGTAACTATAATTATTAACAAAATTAATTTAAACATGAACATATAAAATGAGTTGATAATAAATAATTTATATATATTAGTGATGAGTTGAAAATGTGACATCTTTTGAATTTTTATAAGTATGTGAATATAACTTTTAACGAATTTAATCTAAATATTAAAATATAATATTAATTAATAATTATAATAATTAATAAATTGAACAGGGCACAGTTGAGATATCCTTTTAATTTTTTATTTTAAATTTAAAATTTTATAATTTTCACAAATATTTTTTATGTTTAGTTTTTTTATAAATCCCGTGTAATACACGGATGTTAAACTAGTATATATATATATATATATATATATATATATATATATATATATATATAAAAGCAACCAAATGGGTCAATTTTCAGGGTGGGTCCTTATGTATGACCAAAATTATAGGTCTGTGTATGGTTAAGATTAATTCGGAAAAATCATGAGATACATGTCGAGTGAACATTTTCCAATTAAAAAATAATTTATAATAAAACACTTCATCATATCAATATGCTTCAAAGAAAGATATCAAAGGATAGAAAAAAAACATATATATATCAGTTATCTATTCATATATAGAAACCCACCATTTGGACTAATTATATAAATTCAATTAATTTGTATAGTTGGTTTTACATATTTTTGACTTGAGTCATTTCATCGAACAATAAACACACAGCTTGGGAAATAAATAATCTGTGACCGAAAAGTATTTAAGATTTTAGGCTTCCAGCTAGCCTGACAATAAAACTAGTGTACATCTAGCAAAAGTGGATGACTTTTTATTTAATTTTGTTTTGGCTATTAACTGTTATTCATGCATTTAAAAAAAATTAAATAAAAAGGAAAAAAGAAATGCTTGCCCTTCTTGAGGAATTTCATGTCAATAAATTCTTTTAATTTTAATGATATATTTAAAAAGAGAATATAGAATACTCTCGAGAAAAATCCTTCAAATATATAATATATTCTCATACAATATTATTTTGAGGGGTGGGGGTATTATCGGTATATATCCCAAGTTTTTTTCAGAATTAGTTTCAGACTATTTGGCATGGTCTATACCCAACGGATAATTTAATAGAAAACTCCTATTTAGTACTTTGAGACGTCACTTCTCCTAGTATGAATATATAATGATGACAGAGACGTAACATTTATTCACATGACATTTGGTTTTGGTACTGATTAATCAATTTGGTCACAATTCATCAAAATATCTTGTCACATCACATGCTTCTCATGTTGTAGAAAAGGGGGCAACCCAGGTTGGCTCACCCTATCTTTGTTGATCATTGTAAATAATAGTAATTTTTTTTAAAAATAGAATAATAGTAAAATTATATAATTTTCTTTTAAAAAAAATCATCTGACAGATCTTCATTTTTGTCCAAAGAATGTTAAAAAATAATGGACTTATATAATATATAGTAATGGAGTAATTTTCAAGAATTCAATTGAAATTTCACCTCACACACAATGCTAAGTTTGTGTCACCTCAATTTTTATTATTATTTTAATTAATTTGTACATAATTTATAAATAACATTAAGGTGTTCTCATACGATGATTTGGTTCACAACATAATTCGAAAAAAATAAATTAATATCATTTTTAAATTAACAACTCTATGGATTAATTCACCTGTTTCTCAATTAAAAAAAGTGTCGTGATAATCCAAGACCCAAAACACCCTTTTAGTTCTTTTTATTTTCTTCTTGGACAACAATATATGCTTAATAATTTATTCCAAAAGATATATGTATTTAAAATCTCAGAATATATATACGAATCCCGTACGTGAATTGGGTTGGAATTATAGAATTGCAAATCATACATCTTCCAAGTATTTAATATAATTGAATTCAATAAATGATAGTAGTAGAGGGGTTTATTGTGTCTTCCACATAAAAAAGGTTAAATTATAATAGTTATTGATTATTTAAAATGGAAAATTAATGTACTTAAAAATGACTAATGTTTAATCCATCTGGTCCGTGTTACACATAATTGAACCTTGCAATCTTATATGCAAAGAGCAAAGGACCAAAGATGATGACCGAATGAAACAAATTATTTGAGATTGTATCGAAGAAAAAATCACTACTCCCTTCGTGCTACTCATTACTATATTTATAGGTATTTTACACAAATTAATAATGATAATTAATGCAATAATTGAGGAAAACACCACAACACTTTCATTTCCTTTTCTTCTTTCTTTCTTTTTCTTCTTTTTTTGTAAAAAAAAAAAAAAAGAAAGAATTAATCCAAAGAGAAAAATTAAAAAAATAACCTAAAATTCATGTTGAAAATATAAAAATAATATTTATTTTATCTTGGTAATGCAAAAGTTACAGATAAAAGAATATAAAATACGAGGAGACGAATAAATTAGTTTCATTTAGTGGAAGTAAAACATTAGTTCATGGTAAATAATGTACAATATTGTAAAATTTCAACCAAACAAAAGAGATTTTTAACGTCTCAATGCAAATATAAAAAATTATATTTTGTGAAATGATGTTTTTTTCCTTGTGGATAAATAAAAGACATATATATATATATATATATATAACCTGAGCTCGGAGAAGGAAGAGATAAGAGGGCCCTATGGAGAATGTCGTTAGAAATCCATAATAGAGTCCGACCACAACGACCGAATTTTTCTTCATTTTGGAAATCATCTCGAAAGAGCAAGAGTCAAAAAAGCAATGATTCAAAATCAGTCGGGGGGCATGAGAGGCGGTGGTTTACCCTGCGGCGGATGATTCGCGGCATGTCAAGCCCTGGTATGGTAGAATGGAAAGAATTAGGAGAAGAGGGGCCCACTATATATATATATATATACCACATGAAAGAAGCGTTGGGGTCCGTTGCCTATTCCGGATGTCACTACTCGATCAGAGCGGAAAGGGGGATCATCTCACCAAGTCGTTTCAGTACGTACGGGGCCCGTGCTAATTATGCCACATAAGTGTGTGGGCCATCATCAATTTGTTGGAATAGTTTACAATAATCACTAAACTGAAAAAATTAAAATAAGAACAGAAAATATTATAAGTCGAGTCAAGATTAAATCTCTCTCCGCAAAACGAATTTGCCCCGGTAGTGCTTCGTCGGTTTTAGCAAATCGTTCCCAAAAATGAAACGACTACGTCTTTGGTTTTAACCGCACCGTTAGAAAACCAAAGCTCCGGTGAACAGGTCGAATTTTGGACTGAGCTATGAAATAAGAAAAATATATAAACTGATATGTATGCAGTATGTTCAGGTGCTCTGTTATTTCAGATGTTCATGCAAGTATATAAAGTCGAAACGAATGCAGGAGTCTCACCCTTTTATAGGGTTCAAATCAGAACCCGAACCCCACACGAACCATCACAATCGGACCAGCCAATTCGGACCAATTGCCCAGAGCCCAGAGCCGGGCTCGGGCTCAGATCCGCTCGGCTCCGCCGAAGGCGAACTGGCGAACCCAAGTCCATGTTGTTTCAGATGTTCATGCAAGTATATAAAGTCGAAACGAATGCAGGAGTCTCACCCTTTTATAGGGTTCAAATCAAAACCCGAACCCCACAACGGACCATCCACAATCGGACCAGCCAATTTGAACCAATTGCCCAGAGCCCAGAGCCGGGCTCGGGCTCAGATCCGCTCGGCTCCGCCGAAGGCGAACTGGCGAACCCAAGTCCATGTTGTTTCAGATGTTCATGCAAGTATATAAAGTCGAAACGAATGCAGGAGTCTCACCCTTTTATAGTGTTCAAATCAGAACCCGAACCCCACACGGACCATCACAATCGGACCAGCCAATTCGGACCAATTGCCCAGAGCCCAGAGCTGGGCTCGGGCTCAGATCCGCCGAAGGCGAACTGGCGAACCCAAGTCCAAGAGCCCGCGTGAGCTTCGTTTACACAAAGTCCACACAACCCACTGGGCCCACTTGATGTCCAATCATTAAAAGTTAAACACTTTTAAACTCCTTTCCACATTAGATAACTATCAATGTGGGATAAACGATAAGGCTTAAAAGCACCTATCCAACTTCCAAACACCATTTCTCACTCACCAATAAATGGATTTGAGAAATTCAAAAGGTTATAATTTTCTACACGACACGTAGAACGAGCCTATACAATTCGTTAACACGAATTATCGCTGTACTAATTAATTAGAATAAATCTAATATATATAACACAATTTATAGAGCGAGGTCGCCTTGACTTTTAGTGTTGTGCTGCCTCCTGGGGCTGAGGCAGTAACACCAACAATTGCCAGTCCAAGATGCGATGCTGATGATAGTGATCATGATGATGTAAATGTCAGTGGGGTCGATTTTCTTGCCATGTTGGATATTGGTGAAGGTTGTGACGTTGTTTTCAACGTGAGGGGTGAGCAGAGGTTTAGCGCACATAAGGTTATACTCTCAGCACGCTCCCCTACATTTACATCAATTGATTTACAATTATTTATAGACAACTATAGATCTAGTGGTTCTCATTAAATGAAGTATGGTGCCTTCACGTCACCGTAAAAGTTCCAAAAAATAATAAACTTTTGAATAACATCAAAATGGATTGTTTACATTGAAGAATGTAGAGAAAATTAACTTATACTAAGCTAATAGTTCTGAAATATAGCGTAGCACCTACGCGGTGGTGTGAAGAAAGGTCGAAATCATATTAGCTCTATGCTTCAAGAAATTGCCGATCAACCACCCTCCATATAAAAGGTATGACAATCTTCTTAGGTGCGAGCTTCGGCTTCTTTTTTCTGGAGCTCGGCCAGATATCTTTCGCTGGTATCATCTATCTTTGTCGAGTGGCATTCCATAAATTATGGATCTCGACTTCAACCAGAATTACCTTCACTTGTGCTGCATCTAACTCTGCTCTAAGGGTCCCTAGCTGGGGATAGGCATCGCCCAATTATTTTTCACAAGTTTAGATTAAATTTTATTTATTTAAAAAAAAATCTACACTTGAATTATCAATTTTTAAGGTGAACTTTTTTATAACAGAAAAAAAAAGGGTCCATTTTTTGAACGCTTTTCTAACTGCGAAGAACTCTTTCTCGTTAATATGTCATGTATTTGTCCGCTGCAATAACAACATGGTATTTCTCCGATTGGTGTGGTTTTAGTAAAATTGTTGTCCATCAATAATCATTGGCATCTGTGTATAAATCAGTTCATCATCGTCATTTGGAACGTAAGGTTGTGAAGCTTTTTGCAAATTTCCTTAAGTTGTTTAATCACGTATTGGTGTTCCTCCACCCATTTGAATTCAACATCTTTATAGTAGTGAGCTAAATACTTTCATATAATGTGTCAAATTGTTTGTGAACATTCTGGTAAAATTGACAACAATAAAACTTTAAAGTTGTTTCTTTTCTTTGAGTACATCTTAACAATGTGATTTTGAATGATGATTGTCGATTCATCAATTTATATTACAAAAACTTCAATTTGCCTTGTAGCTATTAATACCTTTTTTCACTTTATCCCTCATTGTGGAATACATTTGAAAATATTTTCAAATGTTTCAAATGGCCCTTCATATTTTTTTATGTGACGAGAATGCATTTATGTATATGCACATTAAACTGAAATATTTTTGAAAAGATTATCAATCTTTTATTAATATGTTTGGGGTGTATTTCTTAATCTAATAATTTTGATTTGAAATTATCTACAGAATTTTAATCTTATGAAAACCCCCAGATAAATAATAAAATCCTGGTTTTATTCACCTTGTTATTATTTAGTCTTGGGATTTGAGTGATATAAAATTCATAAAAATATTTATGTTTGTATACGAAAATGTAGATGTTAAATATATACGTTGCCCATTTGTCATAATTATATCGAATTTTCTCGCCATCTATCCAATCAAGTCTATAATATTTATAAATGTTTACTTGCAAACTTCAAAAGGAAAAGGGAAAAATAAAACAAAATCCGACTAGTAATATTTGAAATCTCGTTGCGAAAAAAAAAATAGAAAGCAAAATGAAAACAGAATATTCCAAACTTCATTTCATCGTTTAATAATTATGCAACAAAAACTCAAAGTAAATAAGTATTTCCTACCTATGAATCACAATCATTACCCCTAATCAATTATATATTTTCTTTGAATGATTTGAGTATCATCTTCGTTGCCATCTTCATGTCCCAAACAACCGCCAAATAGTTTTTGGCCCTCGCCGCAACTCTATCCTTGACAGAGACTGTTAACTGATACACAATAGCTACTGGAGTCTCTTCCTTAGTCGCATTGACCACATTTATAATTATTAAATGTTTTTTTGCTAACCTATTTTGCTCCGTAATTGCAAATTTGGCTACCTTCTGCACATATGGGTTTAATTTATTGATCTGCTGCAATTTGCCAATGACCTCATCGGAGAACGCCAAAATTATGAAGAATGCAAATAGAAGCGAGCGAGATGTGATTGCCATTTTTCTTTTACTTGTGTACGTTGAATTGTATGGTGACCACTAACTCACCTCTATTTATTATGGCCAGAGAATAAATTGGTAGTTATTATCTAAATAAATTAGAGATGGAAAATTAAACTCACTATCATCTACTGAGCTTTGAGTACAAGTGTCATCCAGAAACTATGGGCTTTTACTTTATATTATTTTAATGCGGTAAATTATAGTTGGCAACAAATATTAAGAAAAGTTAAATCAAAAATAAACTTAACACTTGATTTTAACAAAAACTTTGATTCAATGTCTACTCTAAATCAAATTTTCTGTTCCAACTGTTTATTAATAAAAACAACTTGAAGACAAACTTGTAAAATCATTTTTCTGGTCTGGGCATTTGTTTTGGTCCAGGAACAAGCCCATGGTTTATTAGTTCTATAATTGTTCAATGCCTAAAAAAAGCAGATACTAATTATTATATTTCATCTACCAGGAAATATTACTCAGCAAAATGCCTCAACACGCTGCCTAGTACGTGTGTATATATATATATATATATATATATATTATACACACACTAGTGTGAAAACCCGCGAAAATCGCAGGCAAATATAAAAAATGTAAAATAGATGAAATTTATCAAAAAAATAATTAAGAATGTGAATTATTATATCAAAAAGAAAAAAATGTTGTTCACTTTGTATTTTGAAAATTTTATGCAACATTAGTTGTTTTGTTTAAAATGATATCATTTTCGTCGCAACAAAGAATTTCCAACCCATTATGTTCTTAACTATCAATATTGTGAAATAAAGATGATTGGTGCATTGTACGCGAGTTTTATAATGATACTTTGAAAGATTTGTGATAGATATAAAAATAAAATAAAAAATCTTAAAGTATGATTGTATTTTAAACTTATGTGGCGTCTCGTTCCAATATAAAAATCGTTCAAGTTTTGGTATATTTTTATTTATTTTACATCATTTTTCATAATGAATAGTGTTCGAGTGCATTTATACATGCAATCCACGGGATTAGTTGTTAAATATAGTAAACTACCCTTAATGTGACGTTCAAACTCGAAGATAACCGAAATTGTGAAAATATTAAGGACCCTTTTAGTGATATCAAATTCATATTTGATAAGGTTATCATATTCATTCGACATGCGAAAAACATAATTAAGACCAAAATTCTTGTAACTTTCAAAATTATTGTTTGCATGTGTAAATTCAGAATTTTTGTTAAATCTATTTTTCATTTAATTTTCTTTCCATTAAACATTCCAAAATTCTTGTTTCCATATGTATTTGAGCTAAGTTTCAAAGTTTATAGAGTAATTAACAAAATTGACACACTTCATTTTAAAATTTAATTAACTTAATTTTTTTCGAGAACTTCACGCTGTATTTATTTAGACAAAATATGAAAATACCATATTTCAATCAAATATTTTATTAACATAAAATGACTCTCAGTATATTCTTTTTTAATGTTTGACCTTTTTTAATCAATCAAATAATATGGGGTAATCATAATTTTGTGTAGGATTTGTTTAGTTTATTTTTGATACTTTATAGTAAGTATCTATACTGGATTTTTGGTAAGTAATTAAACCAATTCAAGTATGTGTGTGAAATAAATAAGTAAATGGACAAATAAATCAACCAACATCACAAACGCATTGTATGCTTCTAAAATGAACATTTCATTAAACACGTATCGATCAATTGAAACCAATTTTCCTTAGGGCTGAAGCAGAAAAGTCATATTTGTTGCCAAAGGGCTGACCCGGTTCAGCAACCGTGGGCATAAGAACTGGCATTTACTTATTCACTTTTGTTTTTTGGCATTTGCTGATTCACTTATTATTTTTTGCAATATGACGTTACCACAATTTTCTTATTGAATATGACCAAGTATACTATGATTAAGAAAATAATAATAAATAAATATATGAAAGCATTGGAAATGATTAATTTAGCAAAGACATGCTGACTTAAGGGCGTGATTGAACCAAAAAAAATAAAACAACAATGAAATCATTTCAAGTCCCAGAAAAAAAATATATGCCCGTAAAAAATTCCAATTGCAGTGGCTACAATTAAAATGATACAGCAGCGGTGTAACTTACAATGTCATTTTTAAATTATTTACACCAAGTAACTTCTAGATAAACATACGTTACAAAATATCAATCAAGAAAATAAAAAGAAGAGGAGCAATAGTTACATTAATAAAATGATAAACGCACGTGTGATGCAACTTTCTATCCTTTGTGACTGATTCTAGCTAACATCCTTGACATTCATGTAAGCTTTTATAGAATCAACATTCAGATGATGTGGTACAAGCAGACCAAAGTTAGCAGGAAGTAGCATAAATATAATCAATTGATCATTTTCAATGTGCTTGCTACTATTTTCATATGAGCTTCAGAGACAAGTTGGGCTATTGAAGATATCTCATCATGTCTCTGTTGTGTAAGTGTTTATTTTGCTCTCTTGCATGCAAGTCCGAATCATAAAGTTGTTTATAAATTTTTTTTTTGTTTGGGGGTCTAGTTTAATAGCCGAATTGAGAATTTATTTGACATGATTTTCTTGTGTGCTGCTTACTCATGATTCTTAATTATCGTGATTATTATAATAATTATTTTTTTGGGATAATTGCAAAAACCATCCCAGAGGAACAAAAGGAACAATGAGGATAACTCTAGAACAGAGCCAAAAAATCCAATCCACCCAACAATCTGTTGTACAATAGCCAAAACAGGATTCTAATTGATTGGGTTATTGATTAAAATAATCCAAATCCACACATTTTTTCTTTCTTTCTTTCTTTAAAAAAAAAAACAAACGAATATATGCAGGCACCAAATTTCTCAATGGATGTGAAACATACTACCAATCAAATAATAAGAAACTAAAACCTCTTATATGCCCGAGATTACATGTTACTGAAGTAAACTTCAGAGCTTAGATTCAAATATAATTTACTAACCTTATATATCAGGTATAACTCAAATATTTTTTTCTTTTGAAGAAACCTCACACAGAATAAATTAGCATGAACATCACCGGCCCTGTCGGAGGGGCTGAAAATATTTCAAAATGAATCTCAAAATGTAAGATAATACACTTATTCAGTATAAGATAATAAAAATATTACAAAATGAATCTCAAAATATTTTTAAATAGGATGAAAATATTAAAAATTATAATTGAATTCTAAATGATTGTTTAAATCTTGAAAATAAATGTGAAATATTATAAAATAAAACAAAAATGTGAACAAATTCTTTTTAATGTATTGGATCACGAAATTAATTGAGGATTTTTTTTAACAAAAATGAGAATAACTATATAAAACCTGAAATTAAATATTAGTATAAATACAATTATACTTGAGGATGGATCAAGTAATAATGAAGTTTGAATCAATCTCCTTGAGTAAGAGTGTGATCATTATTAGAATTCACAGCATGCACAAATATCGTAGCGAACACTATCAACGTGAATGTCTTAAATAGTAATCCCATCATTTTATGCAGCATGGAAAAATGAAAAGGTCCGATTTATATGACGTCACTTGTTGTTTCTAAGAATGATATGTTGCTTAGATATATGTTTGTCTATTGAAAATGTGAAAGTAAATATTGAATATATTGTAGCATTTTTTGCTGGTGATATATCAATTTCACTTCATACTTTTTGGACTAATTGTTACTGTTTTAATTTAATAATTAACTTTAGTTTATATTACGCATCAAGTTCACATATATATATATATATATATATATATATATATATATATATATATAATATTTTATTACATCGCAACAATAGTATAACAAAATAGCAATTTTGAATAATCATCCCTAGTTCATGATAAAATCACCTTTTGAAAAATATAATTTACAATTTAAGGTTAATGTCTGTGTATCAAAATAAAAGTCTTGCTTTTTATTCGTATTCTCATTCCTTTCCATTTCCCCTTTATCGCCACCATCTTCATTAATGCGTTTTCGTTCAAATGCATGCACTCAATATATAAACACATATTCCAAGTTACCCAAAATATAACCTATAATTTCTTATTTACTTTTTATTTTTTGGAAAGAACCTATGAAAGTTCTTGAATTGATTGAATTTCGACATATTTTGTGTGCGCATAATATGGATTTTATAGTAAAAATAGGATTTTCTTGAATAATTAATGGGAGCCATGAGAAGTTACTAACATTCTAAAAAAAGAAAATATATACAAGAGTACGTGTTTAGTGGAGTCCAACAGAGAGCCATTAAAAACATTTCCAGTGGTTTATTGTATATTGTGAGATATGTGGCAAGAAAGAAAGAAAATAGAAAAATTTATCTCCAATAGAATATTAATTATAAATCAGGAAATAACTATAAGGTGCTTTCACGGCACCATACCTCACCCTCCTGCATTTATTGATTTCGTAATATTATATTTCACATCATTTCTAAATTGAGAGGGGTGCATGTTAGACAATATCCATACCACATAATATTTCTAGAGTAGGTTTTGGGTGAGACCGGTCTCATAGAATGAGACCACTTTTTACCATTTTATTAATTTGATCCGTATCCTCACCCAAACCCAGACTCAGACCCAAACCCATAAACAAACCTTTGTAATACTTAAAACTGGGCAGATTCTATTTTTTTTTTCGGCGACTTTTTTTTTTTTGATTGAATTTGCAGTTTTGTAGAGTGGATCGATACAATTACTCGATTATGTGATACGTTTTGTTTAATCGAAGTTTCGACCGGTGAATCGTTGTAAATTAGAGGTTAAAATTGATGAATTTGTGACTTTGGCTTCAGATCTATTATGATTGGAGCATTAAATTATAAATTCAGTTGCGAATTTGGAACGAGGGAGACGACGATTACAACGATATAAGATTTGTAAAAAAATATCGCCGATAAATAATGGAGGTGGCGGCCGGCGGGCGGCCGGAGGTGGTGGCCGCCGGCGGCGGTGGCGACCGGGGTTTGGGGGGTCTGGTTCTTGAGATCGGGGTGTGTTTTGGATATGGGGTGTGGACTGGA
>BMAC01000168.1:1597343-1624097 GCA_014905375.1 Phtheirospermum japonicum
CATTCGAGGCCAAGAGCCCACGCATGCCTCTTCTATGTTCTCTCCTCGGTTCTCTCTCAGGACACTCTCTCCCTCGTGTTCGCGTTTTAATATGAGATTTTCATATGGAAACTAAAACCTCTTTTTATGTCCGAATTACTTGTTGTAGAAGCAAATTTTACAGTTAGATTGAATTACAGTTTACTCACTTGATTCCCATAACCAAAAAGCCCACCTAACATAGAGATTGTTATCAGGCATGAAACTCAAATATGTTTTTATGAAGAAAAACTTACACAAAAGATAAATTAGCACATACCCGAGTCCAGGCAGATGCTTCGTGTCTTTGCATCTTCTTTCTTTCTGTGCTCTTTTCTTTTTCTTTTTTTCCTGTTTTAAAAATTTTATGTTTAATTTTCTTTTTTTATCCGTGCCCTTAAGAATATTGTAACCTTTCTAATTGGAATTCGTTGGTATGTTTCGTGTGAGTACCTGATTTGGAAATTATTGGTTATTGATTACATTCATTTAAGACCTGATTTCATTCTAATTTTTACATATATTATTGAATGCTTGATTTGAAAAATGGTGATGCATTTGGTTGGTGCAATGATATTGATTTAATGATTGATTTACTTTTGATATCAGTTTGAAAGAAGACAAAATGATTTCAATACTTGTAAAGATATTATTTATTCAATTTTTTGGGAATTTATTGTAGTTGATTTGCAAATTATAGAATGCAGGTAATGTGTTATAATGTCCAAATTATCACAAATCCAAGTTAGTAATTCGTATAAATTAAGATCTGTTCTTCACTTTCAAGGAATTCCCTTTTTTCCGAAATTCGAAATAAAAGATTCTTTTGAAACGCGAGGAGTGATTCATTCGAAATTGGGGGATAAGAAATTTTCGAGTTATGAAATGAATCAATGGAAAAATTGGTTAAGAGGACATTATCAATACAGTTTATCTCAGATAAAATGGTCTAGATTAATACCAAAAAAGTGGCGAAATGCGCTTCATAAGTGTCATATAGCTATCAATATTAAATTATACATCGATTGATGCAAATTAGGTTCATGTAATAATAAAATTTGTGAAATGATAATAAAGATCATATTTTATCTTATACAATATAATTTATCATTTACGATCATTTATAAGTTAACTATAAGAAAGTGTGTTATATTTTTGTGACGGAGGAATATCAAATATGAAAGAGAAACAAGTGGCAATGATATTTGAATTTAAGAATAAATATTAAAAAAAAAAAAAGAAAAAACACGATTACGTATTAGTTTTTCTTGCATAAATACTAGGTATTGTAATTAATTGTAGCGTGTTGAGGCAATTTGCCGAGTGATATTTCCTGGGTTGATGAAATATAATAATTAGTATCTGCTTTGTTGAGGCTTTGAACAATTATGTAACTAAAAACACATGGGCTTGTTCCCAGCCCAACAAAAATTCCCCGGCCAGATTCTTACTGTTGTAAACTAGAGAGAAAACAGAAAAAGTATATAAAGAAATTCTCAGGTATATATTTCATTATAACTAAAACCCTATTTATAAATAAACTTCTAAGGGTACAATCGTAATTACATAATTTTATCGAGGGCAAAGTAGTCATTCAAAACTAGTTGAAGACTATTTATGGGCTTGATATTGAATGTTTATAACACTCCCCCTTAAATGACTATTACATAAATATTTTATAAATTAGTTGAAGAAAAACCCAATGGGCAAAAAACTTCCAAACTGTTTGTAGTATATCTTGTGTTAATAATAAATTGTTATACCATGACTTTGTTAGGAAAACCCCGTGGGACAAAACCTGAGCAATGTTGAAGCGTAAATTCGCTCCCCCTCATATTGATCATTCTTGTTAGATTAATCATGTGTTGCCTCATTAAAACCTTGTCAAGAAAACCCTGTGGGAAAAAACATGATCGAAAGAAAAAGAGTACAACTACTCCATCTTATTTCATATCTTTGAGAAACTGTAAAAATTTCATCTTTAGTCCTCATCATATTATGAATATGCCTCGCTAAAACCTTATTAGGAAAAATCCAGTGGAAAAAATCCTAATGAAGGAAAAAAAAGTACATTATTCATATTAATATACCACTACAAAAAAACTCAGAATTTCCGAGGGATTTTTCCCTCGGAATTAAGGAAAAATCCCTCGATTTTGGTCAAATCGAGGGAAATTTCGAGGGAAATAAATCGCTCGAAATTACAAAACCGAGGGAATTTCGAGGGATTGTTTCCCTCGGAAACATTTCCGGACAATCCCTCGAAATTCCGAGTGAAAATCCTGTATTTTACATATCCATACGATTGAGTCCTTGGGTTTCCGAAATAATATTTCAAATTCCGAAGGAATAAAGTCCCTCGGAATTCCGAGGGATCATATTCCTTCGGAAATTGAAATATTTCGAAGGAATAAAATCCCTCGGAATTCCGAGGGATTTCCATTCCCTCGGAATTCCGAGGGAATATATTCCTTCGGAAACTGAATAATTCCGAGGGAATATATTTCTCTCGGAAATCCGAGGGAGTCCCATTCCCTCGGATTTTTCAAAATTCCGAGGGAACTTTCCCTCGGTATTTTTATTTTTTTTATTAATTTTTAATTTCTTGTTTTAATTTTAATTCTTGTTTAATTATTAAAATTACCAAAAAATTGAAAAAAGCAATTAAAGAAAAGTCAAATAAATAAATCAATTATAATAAAAAAAATATTTGAAAATTTATGAACATGCGTTCGATCGAAACAGTAACAAAATTTATTAGATAAATAAAAGTATTCTATAGATGGGGAGGGGGAAACTGCTGCTGCTGCTGATAGGGAGCGGGGTACTGCTGCTGGAACCGAGCGTACATCTCAGCCATCTGGGCGTTCATCCGCGCCTGAAAATCCTCCTGCTGCCGGCGCTCCTCCATACGCTGTCGCCTTTCCTCGGCTGCCTCCTCTGCACGTTGCCGCCTTTCCTCGGCTGCCTGCTGCTGCAACGCCTCAAGCTGCGCCCTCTGAGCCTCGATCTGCGCCTCGAGCTCTCTGATCTATCTCCTATCAGCTTGGGATGAGGAGGAGGTGGAAGAGTCGCCCTTCAGTAAACCCTTCGTAGCAGCCACGAGCTTCCCATACGCGCCGGTGCCGTAAAGCCGTCCCTTCTTCAAACCGGCCACGCCGAGGAAAACCTGGTCCTGGTCAACCTCGTTACTCTCCTCCTGGGAAGACGCACGCTCCTGCTCCTGGGTCAGATGTCGCTCGTACTCCTCCTGAAATACAACTCATTTTTAAAATTTCACGTTAAAATCAAAGAATAAGTTAAAAATAAAAAAGAGACTCACGTTAATATTAGCAGATCTCGTATCGATCCACGCCGTCTTTCTTCGTGTGCGTACGTTTAAAAAGATCGTAGCACGTAGCCGGCGAACCCGTCTCCCGCTCTTCAAATAGAATTTTCAAATAATTAACATTAAAATTATATAAATAAATATTATATTATTATATTATAAATAGTCGTTACTTACTATATCCAAGGCATAGTCAATGGTAGATCTAGCACCCCCCGTGTGCTTGGACATCCCAGTCCCCGGTCCAGCAGGCTCGCTCCTCCTATTCTTGCTGCACTGCTCGAATTTCTTCTTATTCTCGGGCTTATCCCACTCAGCCTTCCAAGCCCTAGATGAAATGGATGATATATAAGATACGATATAAATTATATGTTATTAAAAAATGTAATTTATTAAGAAAACACATAACAGAATCATTACCTATAGACCTCTTCGGTCAGGCACTCCGGTCGAGCACCACCATGGGAGGTAATATGCTGCCTATACTCGTTCAGCT
Organism: Phtheirospermum japonicum; assembly: GCA_014905375.1. Taxonomy (NCBI): domain Eukaryota; kingdom Viridiplantae; phylum Streptophyta; class Magnoliopsida; order Lamiales; family Orobanchaceae; genus Phtheirospermum; species Phtheirospermum japonicum. The sequence goes on from BMAC01000168.1 coordinate 1,601,186, forward strand.
TCTTCCCGTAAAGCTCCCCGATCATCGAGAAAAATACCTTCCGTATGGCCCTCTCACTATGCATCGCCGGGTCCCAATAACAAACCTCCTGCAAAATAAAACAATAATTACAATTCAATTGAAACTCAAGTCGACTAATTATTCTGTAAATACTAACAAGTTTTGACACAAGTAAATAATTACCTTAAACATCTCCCACCAGAACGTCTTAGTCTCATCAGGGACCGCCTTATAGCACCACCCGTCGGGATGGAGATCCCTCTCAAATATCAAACGGAGTATAGTGGACACCTTACCCCGTGTGCTGTGCAGCCTGTATTCAATTGTGTTTTTATTTGTTTTCCAAATAAAATTTAATCATAATGATAATTATAATTTTAAAATCATTGATTTACTTACCTCGTCCCTGCAATATAAACCTGAGTCATACCCTGCCCCGGTGCGTCCAACTGTCGTGGGGTCCGCGAYGTACCCRCGTCRGACGGGGTCTRCGATGGTGTATGCGACGTCGGCATATGTGTCGGGGTCTGCGTCGCTGGATGATCGCTACCGAGACCCATGTAGTCGGTGTCAAAATCAGATAAATGATGGGCCGACCCCATATCTGATCGACCTACGCTACTGAATCCTCGAGGCAACGACATCTGATAAATTTATTTGATAATAATACGATTATTTCACAAAATACCAGTATATATTAGACACCAAAAGCATTAATAAATCCAAATTAAGAAAAGTATTTATAAAAAAAGTGTGTTTTATAATTCACGTAAATTACATATATTTCAACAAAACTAATCACTTTCGCTATTAAATGTATCATCAAACTCGTCTTCATTCGTATCTTGATCGTTAAGCAACTCTTCTTCTGTATCATCATTTGTCTCGTTATTACCAAGTTCCTCCATGCAATTATCATTGAGGCCGTGCAACTGAAAATCCATATCGTCCAGTTGAATCGGACTTCGTGTATCTATAGCTTCCTCTTGAAATGATTCTTCTGGTAGAGGTTCGATAAACTCAACATTTGATCTCGGCTTGATTTTGCACGTTGCCCACCAGTCCAATTTGTCTCGTCTCCAACTTGGGTATGCACAGTAGTATACTTGTGCAGCTTGGGAAGCAAGTACAAAAGGTTCATATCGGTTGAACCTTCGCTTATGGTTGATATCGACAAGCTTATAATTTGGATGCAATTTTGTGCCTGCACTTGTTGGATCGAACCATTCGCAATTGAACAATAGTGTGTTTTTCTTCATTCGGCCGGGGTATTCGAGTTGCACAATTTCTATGAGACGACCGTAATAATCATATTCGGTGGCCCCAATAGTTGACCCTTTAATACATACTCCACTACTCGATGTTGCTTTATTAGATCCATGCTCCAATGTGTGAAATCTATAACCATTTATCTTATATCCGGTATACATTTTCACACATCTTGATGGACCCTCGGCTAGACTTCTAATGTTCTCGTCGATCACATTATTCGAACGATCCCTAGCCTATAACATTGATAAATTATTTTTAATTTTGGAAATATATTATATAAATAGATACCATAATTATATGATATTCATCTCGGTATTGAACGTCTTACGTAATGTTTGAACCAATTGGCAAATTCATTTTCCAATTGTTCGTTGATCCAATCTTTGTTAATGTTTGGGTGGACAGCCTGAATGCTCTTCGTGTAAATACTACATATAACGTTACACAATTCAGGAAAAAAGTATTAGGACATTTATATAAATATTTAGATTGACATTATAAATTAGAATAAGTATTCATACCTAACATACCTCCACACAATTTAGCAACACGTAGATCCTTGCGGCGTTGTATTCTTTTTCGCTTAGGAATCTTTTTCCCTTTGTACCAAACGTCTCTCCACATTTCTTAAAGATCGAGGGAATTTCATCACCGTCTTCCGTACAATTCTGACCGTCGTCGTTTCTAGGAAAACTTGTTCGTTTAGTTGAAACGTGATTTTCAAAATAGTACGAACTAGAATTTGAAGCCTCGTCGACAAGATATGCATTTGCTATCGACCCTTCGACACTCGCCTTATTTTTCATACTGTTCTTTAGTTTGCGAAGATACCTCTTGAAGGGGTACATCCATCTATACTGTACCGGGCCAGCAATTCTCGCTTCATACGCAAGATGAATAGGCAGATGCTCCATCGAGTCAAAAAAACTTGGAGGGAAGATCAATTCCATTTGGCACAATATTAACGGAATGTCACGCTCAATTCGACTCATATCTTCGGTGCGGATGACTGTTGATGTGAGATCTTTGAAAAATAAACTCAATTCGGTTAGAGCCTTCCACACGTTCGGAGGAAGCAGTTCACGAAAGGCTATTGGTATCAACCTCTGCATGAACACATGACAATCATGACTCTTCATCCCGATCAGACGAGATTCCTTCTTGTCGACGCAACGCCCCAAATTYGATGCGTACCCATCTGGAAATCGGAGAGATTTGACCCAATCGYAAACARCAGYTTTCGAYGGCTTGTCAAGTGTGTAACATGCTTTAGGACACTTYCCTGACCMATCTGGCGCCAACTCTGGGCGATTAMAATACTCATTCAACTCTTCCMTAGATTTACGCGTGTCCTTGGTCTTCCCTTTGATATTTATCACCGTATTGAAAACATTGTCAAACACATTCTTTTCAATGTGCATAACATCTAAGTTGTGACGAATTAGATTTGTCCTCCAATATGGCAGATCCCAGAAAATGCTTCGTTTTCTCCAACCAGGCGTTCGGGATATTTGCGCGTTAACTTGTGCTGCATCGAGTTCAGTGACTTTCAGAAGTCCCAATCTTTCTATCTCTGCCAAAACTTCTATCCCTGAGCGGAATTCCGGTGGTGGAGTCTCGACAGATCTTCTTTTTCGAAATCGTTGTTTATCTTTTCGAAAACGGTGATCATGCTCAAGGAATTTTCGGTGATTATCGAACCACGATTTCTTCCCACTGCACTTAAGGGTGAAGGCGTCCGACCGTTCCATGCAGTAAGGACAAGCTATTTGACCGACCGTACTCCATCCGGACAACATAGAATACGCAGGGAAATCGCTGATTGTCCACATAAGGGCTGCTCGCAATTGAAAATTTTGTTTCTTAGATATATCGTACGAGGGATCCCCAACCGTCCACAACTGATTCAATTCATAGATTAGGGGTTCCAGAAACACATCAAATTTGTCTTTTGGATTCATTGGTCCTGGTATGAGAACGCTCAGGAACATGAATTGTTCTTTCATGCACATCCAAGGAGGCAAGTTGTAGGGTGTGATTATGACGGGCCACGATGAATATTGTGCTCCAAAGCTCCCAAATGGTTGAAATCCATCCGTACAAAGACCCAATCTCACGTTTCGACTTTCAGCCACAAAGCTTGGATTGGTGTCGTTGAAATATTTCCAAGCTTCTGAGTCGGATGGATGGCGCATAACATTATCTTCAACCACGTGTTCAGCATGCCATCTCATATCTTTCGCTGTGGCATTAGATGCGTACAAACTCTGCAGACGAGGAGTTAATGGAAAATAGTACATCTTCTTGTACGCGACACGAGCCTTCAGTCGTTTTGTTTTTCCATGAGGGACAGGTTTAAACCGAGGTTCATGGCAGAATTTGCAACTTGTCAAATCAGAATCGTCTCCTCAGTAGATCATACAATTATTCTTGCAGCAGTCTATCTTCTCGACCGGTAAGCCCATACCCCTTAACAATTTCTTACTGTTGTAGAAGTTATCGGGTACGAGATTGTCTTTCGGTACAATCTCCTTGATTAATTCACTCAATTGATCATAACACTTTTGAGACATGTGATTCTCTGATTTTAAAGTCATGAGACGGGAAACTAATGACAACTAAGTATGTGCTTCGCACCCCTAATACAATGGTTGATTTCTAGCTTTCAACATGTCGTAAAATTTTTGAGCATCAGCGTTCGGCGACTCTTCCACATTGGCCACCACGTCGAAATCAGGATCAGCTGCATCTTGAACCACATTAATGTACGGATTTGATGATTCTTCAGAAGGGATGTGAGAGGGTCCTCCAGCATGAAAATCCTGAAGATGTCCATAGGTGGCGAGCCGGGTTTCTCCGTGGTAAATCCATCTATAGTAATTCGGCACGAACCCATTTTTTGCTAGGTGGTACTTAATCTCATCAACTTCCAAGTAGATTCTATTCCTACATCTGCTACGATTACAAGGACATTTCACTCTTTGTCCGTCCTTGTGAGCGGAATTCTCTTGCGCAAACTTAATAAAACTCTCAAGTCCATCCGTGAATTTTGAGGATAAATAGCCGTCTTCGATTCGCTCGTACATCCAACTACGATCGAAACTCATCCTAACATTGCACGATTGTCAGATTTTTGAGTCTTAAGCGTGTTCTATATCCAACTACGATCATTTACCATCCTAAAATTTTTGAAAGTCAAGCGTGTCTAGATTTAAAGAAGGTGGCAAAATTTCGGCAACATTACGAGAAGAATGGGTGAATTCGATTTATAATTGGTAAGGCTTCTATCCCGTTCAAGAACATGACATTTTAGTAGTATGTATTATCTTAACATATGTATTTTTCTTAAATTCAAAATCTCGGCAGCATCTCCCCCCAGTTCTCGTAGTGCACGTATATTTCAGTGCACTCGAGAACAATTCGAGAGATGCAGAAATCGAAATTTCAAAACTAAAGAAAAAAAACATACATATAATATAACCATACTACAAGTCACATTCTCAAACTGTCCAAAACTGAGACAATTCGAAATTTAGTATCAAACTCTATATTTGATACTAAATCTCAAATGGGTCTAAGGAAAAGTGGAATAATTCGAAACTTCGTTTCAACATTTTCAATATGTTATTATATCTAAAACAAGTGATTTATATGCATCGCGTCACTTCACCAAGGTTCCAAATAAGCAATTACCACCGTTACATTTTTTTGAAAATATTTTGAAAACTTAAATAAAATCCCGTGACACCCTATCACGTTTTTAAAAATAAAATTTGAAAACCCGCTATTGGAGAGACAAAACCTCCCGGCCGGCGCCGTAACCCACGTCAACATCCGACGGTATACAACCAACAACACCAATGACAAATTTATATATAAATAAATTTAAACCCCAACCGATCACCACGGCCTCCAATGCATGAAAAATATATGTACACATTTTTTTTAAATCCCGGCCGATCACCACGGCCTCCCATGTATGAACAATATATATACAATTTTTTTTTTAAATCCCGGCCGATCACCACGGCCTCCCATGCATAAATAATATATACAATATAATGGGTGAATAAACACTAAATCTCAAAGCAAACCCTAATAATCTAATGATAAACCCTAATACAAGGTTACTTCTAGTTAGGTAGATTCTGAAGTAGACACATTGTCTAAACAGAGCCACACAGCACTTGAATACAGGTCATCGCTTTCCTCGACCACCCTCACCATGTCTGCTCCAAAAATCAACCGGCTCCTTGCTAGCATGGTGACTAAAAACAGACGTCTATATCGACTGTATCTACTGCTGAATTATAGATGTTTGGAGTCGACATGGGGAGGGCGTTTGAGGAAGACAATCTCTGTACGGGTGCTGTATGCGCTCTATTTAGACAAGTATACTGCAGAATCTACACAAGCTTATTTAATCCTAAAATGGCCCCTAATTAACTAATTATTCCTTTTTTGAACCCTAATTAATTGATTATTCCTAAATTGAACCCTAATTATGGAATAATTACTAAATTGGCCCTAATTGTGTAATTATTGCTAAATTGGCCCCTAAATAATTGATTATTCCTAATTTAAACCCTAATTATGTAATAATTACTAAATTGACACCTAATTCTAAATTTAACCCTAAATTTAATTCTAAAACTACCCCTAAATTTAACTTTAATTCTAAATTTAACCATAAAATATAAATTAAAACCCTAAATTGATCTATTATTACAAATTAAAAACAAGATTAATATGTACAAATAATATAAAAAATTAAAATAAAAAAAAATAAAGAAACTTACATTGGGCTGTGGACAGCGAGCGGCTGGGGGCGGCGAGGCTTCGGGCTCTCGCGGCTGTGGACGAACGGCGGACGGCGGCGAGGCTGTGGACGAACGGCTGATGGCGGCAAGGCTTCGGGCTCTCAGCGGCTCAGGCGGACAGTTCGGCGGCGGTTCAAGGGTGGCGGCTCAGGCGGTGGACGACGACGGTGGCTCGGACGCGGCGACGGACGGTCTGCTCTTTCTTTCTCTTTCTGAAACATCGCAAGTGACAGCGGGCTCGCCTGCCGCTTCTATTAGGTTAAATTTTCCGAGGGAACAATGTCCCTCGGAAAACCGAGGGATTCAAAATCCCTCGAAATTTTCCCTTTTTTTAAACATTCCGAGGGAATTCGAAATCTCTCGGAATCTCGAGGGATTTTTGAAAGAATCCCTCGGAATTACGAGGGATTTTGAATTCCCTCGAAAATTTTAAAAAATAAAAGAAATCAAAATAAATAGAAAGAATTAGAAAAAAAATTGGGTTTATTTACGGGTCGCCGAGGCGCACCCCTCCCCGCCCCGATCGTAATTTCTCGAGTTTTGTTTCTATTTGTTACTATTTTTTCTATTTTTTCGGTTTTTTTTCCATTATTCATATAAAATCGAAAAAAAATAGAAAATGCATGCGGACGATCGACGCCCGACACCCGTGGTTCCACGATGCCGAGGCGCACCCCTCCCCACCACGGTCATGAAATGATGGGATTCGTTTTTTTATTTACTAATTCTTCTATTTTTGGGGCTTTTTTTCAATTTTTTTTAAATCGAAAAAAAATAGAAAACGCGTACTAAACTATCGATGCCCGACCCCCGGGTGGTTCCACGACGCCGAGACTCACACCTCCTCCAATATCAAAAAATCACGACGCTACGTCGCTTCACGTTTCCAACCAAAGGAGTTCATCGATCAATCGTATCTTATTGTTGGTCGAACCCCACGACACGTGAGGGCACGCACGTGCTCGTTGGTATTTTACGACCGAATTTTGTGTCAAAACCACCCCACGTGCCTAAGATGATAGGATCGGTTTTGTTTTTACAATTTTTCTTTTTTTTTCTTTTTATTTCGATTTTTATTTTTATTTTTAAACATTCTGAGGGAATTCAAAATCCCTCGAGGGATTTTGAATTCCCTCGGAAATTTAAAAAAAAAAATCGAAAAAAAATCGAAATTAATAGAAAAATTAGAAAAAAAATGGATTTATTTCCGGGTCGCCGAGGCGCACCCCTCCCCGCTCCGGTCGTAATTTCATGAGTTTTGTTCTATTTTTTTACTATTTTTTCGTTTTTTTCGATTTTATTAATATAAAATCGGGAAAAAATAGAAAACGCGTGCGGACGATCGATGCCCGACGCCCGTGGTTCCACGACGCCGAGGCGCACCACTCCCCACCACGGTCGTGAAATGATGGGATTCGTTTTTATTATTTACTAATTCTTCTATTTTTTGGGGCTTTTTTTAATTTTTTTTAAATCGAACAAAATAGAAAACGCGTACTAAACGATCGACGCCCGACCCTCGGGTGGTTCCACGACGCCGAGACGCACACCTCCTCCAATATCGAAAAATCACGACGCTACGTCGTTTCACGTTTCCAACCGAAGGAGTTCATCGATCAATCGTATCTTGTTGTTGGTCGAACCCCACGACACGTGAGGGCACGCACGTGCTCCTTGGTATTTTATGATCGAATTTGGGGTCAAAACCACCCCACGTGCCTAAGATGATAGGATCGGTTTCGTTTTTCGATTTTTCGATTTTTTTCTATTTATTTCGATTTATTTTTTATTTTTTGATATTTTCGAGGGAATTCAAAATCCCTCGGAATTCCGAGGGCTTTTGAATTCCCTCGAAAATATCAAAAAATAAAATAAATCAAAAATAAATCGAAATAATTAGAAAAAATTAGAAAAAAAATTGGGTTTATTTACGGGTCGCCGAGGCGCACCCTTCCCCGCCCCGGTCGTAATTCCTCGAGTTTTATTTACTATTTTTTCTATTTTTTCGGGGTTTTTTTAGAATTCCATTATAAGCAAAATCGATCTTTAATAATTTAAGAGGCTAAAATAAAATTTATTTATTCATATACAAAATTATGCTATTCTGTTTTTTATTTTTTTTGGCAATTTGTGATTTTCACATGACTAATAATAATTTAACCCTATAGCTGTTAGACTAAATTGCAATAATATTGTACTGAAAATGAAAGCATAGAAACTTACGTTGAGGTGATTGATGGAGAAGCAGTTTTGAGGAGAGAGAAGTGTCCAAACTTGTACGGACGGTGAGGAGAAGCATAGAAAATTACCATGCCTATTTGTTAAATAGAAAAATAGAAAAAAATCCAAAAAATAGTAAAAAATAGATACAAAACCCAAAAAATTACGAATGGGGTGGGGAGGGGTGCACCTAGGCGTCCCGGAAATAAATCCTATTTTTTATTATTTTTTTCTATTTTTACGATTTTAATTATTTTTAATTATTTTTAATATTAATTGAATTTTCGAGGGAATACAATTTCCCTCGGAATCATTCCGAGGGAATCAGTGATCCCTCGGAATGATTCCGAGGGAAATTGTATTCCCTCGAAAATTTAATTAATATTTAAAAAAATTAATAAATGAAACCGAGGGAAGCAAAGATCCCTCGGTTTTCCGAGGGACTACTTCCTTCGAAAACCCATCCGTCGGTCATCCCTCGATTTGTCGTTCGGTAATTACGGCGGCAAATTTTGGCGCCCGAATTTCCGAAGGAGATTCCGAGGGAATAATATTCCCTCGGAAAAAACCGAGGGATTTGTCTGTCCCTCGGTTTTCCCTTGGAAATTTCCGAGGGAATTCATTTCCCTCGAAATATCCCTCGGCAAACTACTGTTTTTTTATAGTGTACGCCTTTAAGTTACCTCGTTAAAAACCTTGTTAGGAAAACCTAGTTGGACAAAACCTCAGCCAAGGGAAAAAGAGTGTAACGCGTATTTTATAAGTATGCTTCGGGCATCTCAAAATCTTTTTGGGATTTGTACGAGTATATCATATAAATCAGTTGATCCTCTTCATAAAGATTTTAAGATATCTCGTATTTATCGCATGATGTATCATATTCAGTGCTTACATGCAATCGATACATTCAAACTCATTATCTTTAGTTCATCGAAATATATGTGAAAATATCTTTTATATTAGTTGTGACCAGGCTGCTTCATTAAAAATCTTGTTTGGAAAAACCCTTTAGGATAAAAACCACAACTAAGGAAAATAGTACAGCTTATGAATTTATTTCACAACAATACCATTGTTTTAAGTCACTGTATGTATTAGTAATATAATCAAAACTTCTTTAGGAGTGCCTGTCTCATTTTTCACCAAACCCACATATTACTATTTTCATTATAAATCAACTTCGATATTTCTCGATAAGTTTTAATATCCTCATTATCAATAACGATATTCTTTTATTGTGTGTCGAAACTTTTCAATTTCATCCCATAACAATTTAACTTATATCTCATAACCAATCCTAAAGTAGATACCTCCTATATCATCCATTTGATATTTGTATTTGGGGAAATACTCAATGCTTTTGATTTATCAAAGCATGTGTAGTTGGCACATAATATTATTATAAATCTTTCTTATAACATTTTCAACTATCAATACTCCCCCTCATGCTGAGAAATATCTGAAATTAAACCCATACAGCAGGTTTTAATTTTAATAATTGAATCAATTCAATTATTACCAGGAAAGCACTTTGGGTTTAATTTGTTCAATAAATTTCGTATCGGAAGAGGTATGAACCTTTTGAAAATTGGAAAGTCTGAATTGTGAACATGTTAAATGGAGCCCGTACAACCTGGAGCATTTTAATGCTTTTGATAGTCTTACAGCAAAGACACCTATGGAACTCGACGAACACTTAAGTAAGAATAGAGATGACCCTATTGCTCAGAAGGACTATGATAGGATCATTAGATGTTTGATGTGTCACATATTGCAAAGGATACTCCATCCCCTCATAAAGATCACTGCCAACGAAAAAAAATGAACCACAAATCATCAAATTTACCTCAAAAACAGTATCAACGGTAGAAAATAAGGAAATAATCCAATTTCACCAATTCCGGTAACATTTAATGGAGTTAGGATGATAGGCAGGAGACTAACAATATACATTCGAAGTTTAGAACCGATTGTAGGGTCAAAGTAACAATAAATGGAAAAGAAAAGGAAAAAAATAATAAGCACCACAGAATAAATAGTTTGCTATCTACCTCGCAAGCCCTACTCCAACACATTGGGGAGAGGGGGAAAGACTAGATCACAGTAAGTCCTGTCCCTGCATCATCACCATCATCATCATCAAAACAATAACAATAATATACTAATAATATAACAATACAAACAACAGTTTTAATAACAACAATAATAATAAAATAAGTGTCGTGTAAATACGCAAAATAAAATTACTAAAAAGAATATAAATGCCATACCAAATTTATATGAAACAACAGTAGAAGATATCATTATATCATTTTCGTCCAAATGAAAATCACAAAAAAAATGTAAAAATATACAGTCATTTATCAAAAAATAATTGTTATTGACAAGAATGTATTCCTTAATCTGAACAGGCATAAAACTCTCTTCAATAAAAGCACTGTTTATACCAACGGTGAACTAATCTATGTGGGCTAATTAAAAATATAAATAAAATAAAATCTATTAATCACGTCTTTGTAACTCTCAGTACCAGTGTCTATATTTATGATGTTTCTGTCATGCATCACATGTCAATGATCAGATTTAAACCACTTGCATCGAAATAGAACAACTGATAATTGATCAGTGTAGTGAAGTTCTATAATGTCTTTCAAAATGCCATAATACATTTCTCCTCCCATTCTAGGCACTGACACACCACTATTTTACGTTAGTCGACGAATGTCTCGATCATGAGTCAAGAAACGAACCCCATTCACTACACATCCAACATATAATTGGGCAAACTTATCACATCCACACGCCAACGCATACACTTCTTTAGATACTAACTGGGGGTTATAGTACACCTGAAGTTCGTGAAAAGAAAATATACATTATATAGTAATAGTATTATCATCAAATCTATTATTTTTACATAATTGAGATTCATTTTATATAAGTTTGTTGGATTAGCACTTACCTTTCTGTAAAATCAATCTGCAAATTCTTGTTTGTGTTGAAGCTCCAAGTCACTAACACCATGCGCCATCAACTCCTGTTTGTGTTCTCTGCCGCAAAAATGAAAAATAAGCAACATGTTATAATCTACATGTCTTTTAGAGATAATTATAATAAATACCCAACGAGTTTGGTCCAATTACAAAAAGAAACTGAATATTAAATTAATGAATATGACTTACTGCAAGTACATGTCTATTTCTGGACAATTGTTGAGAATGTGAAATTGTGTCTGCTTGTGCTTCTCCGACGATAAAACTACGGTCCTGCGACCTCCAAGTGGGATGCACTGTGATCTAAAAACCGAAAGTTGTGACATCACTTCACATATCGGGTTTCTATGGGGTCGATTAAACTTTGTCTCTACATCGGTGAAATAACGAGCACAAAATGTCAATGCCTCTTTCGCCACATATGCCTCGACAATCGACCCCTCTGGCTTAGCTGGATTTCTAACACATCCCTTGAGCTCCTTCAAAAATGATTCAATTGGATACATCCACCTCAGGTGTTCGGGTCCCCCTAAAATTGCCTCTTCGGGGAGATGCATAACCAAATGAACCATAATGTCGAAAAAAGCAGGGGGGGAATATCTTTTCCAATTTGCACAAGATCAGAATCACATCCGATTGGGCTGAAATAAGGTCACTCACATTGAGACTTTTGACGGGCATTTTCCTGAAGAAGCTACATAATTCAATGATTGCATCGGATATATCCTTATCTAAGTAAGCGCGGGCCGCCACAGGCAACAATCTTTGCATTATGATGTGGCAATCATGAGATTTTAGTCCAATTAAGCGGCCCTGACCTGGAGGTACACACCTTCTCAAGTTTGATGCAAATCCATCTGGGAATCTCACGGACCTGATCCAATCACAAAACTCAACTCGTTTGTTTGGAGGTAATGTGTAACGAGCCCTAGGCTTCATTATCTTACCTCTATCTTCGAAAAGGTGTAGCTCTGGCCTAATATTCAAGTTCTTTAGATCCCGTCTAGCATTAGGACTATCCTTTGACTTCAGCGGATCATCCATGATGGTCCCCATGACACTGTCACACACATTCTTCTCTAAATGCATCATGTCGATATTGTGTTTCAAGTCATTACTGGACCAGTAAGGTAGCTCAAAGAATATGCTTTTTTTTTTTCCAATTCAACTCATCTGCATGTTTGCGGGTCTTTGCACCACCATACTTCTCATGTTTCCCAGGTGTTTTTGGTCTAACTCGATTTAGCTGGATCAATATGTATGTCGTTGCTTTCTTTACTGGAGGGTTCCGATATTCTGGTAAACCATTGAAATCACACGACCTTCTCCATATATGGTGCATAGGAAGAAACATTCTAACACCAAAGTACAACCTTGCCCAATACGCACATCGATGGGGTTTCATCATTACATGTGGGACATGCTATATAACCTTGCTCGCTCCACCCTGATAGACTACTTCTTGCAGGAAAGTCATTAATAGTCCACATTAATGCTGCTCGCATGCGAATAGACCACGGTTTTTGGTGACAGCATCAATTGTGTCCACACCAACTGACCACATAAATTTCAATTCATTCACAAGAGGTCGCATGAATATGACGAAATCTTTTCCCGGGGATTTAGGTCCAGGTATCAATAATGTTAACATCAAATATTCTGATTTCATGATAAGCCATGACGGAAGATTACAAACTGTCAATATTACTGGCCACATACTATACACCCAACTCAAATCACTAAATGGGTTAACGCCATCAACTGCAAGTCCAAGACGAATATTGCGTCGCTCGCTAGAAAACTCTGGATGTCTAGCATCAAATGCACGTCATGATTTCCCATCCCTTGGATGTGTCATAACATCTGCGCTTATATGATGCCCTATACTATGCCAACGCATAAGATTCAAGGTCTCTTCCATTGCAAATAACCTTTTCAATCTTGGGATGATTGGAAAATATCGCATAACCTTATGTGGAATTTTGCTCTTCGAGCCTTTTCCACTATTCTCTTGCCAACGTGATTCTCTACAAACTGGATATGTTTCTCTATCGGCATACTCTTTGTAAAAAAGTGCACAATCATACTTACAAATATGTATGTTCTCATAGACGAGACCCAAACTTGCAAGCAACTTCTTAGCCTCATAATGTGAGTTGACAATATTCATCGATGGGAACAACTTAATCAACTCGTCAAATGATCTATTTGTCCACTTATTACTCACCTTGATATTCATCAACTTTACTAGAAAATCCATCGAAGAGAATGATGAAATCCCTTGATATAATTTAGTGTTCATAGCTTCGTACATGTTACGATACTGCTCATCAGGGCCATCCGATTCGTACTCATCATCTTGGTCCAAGTCTGCCATAACATTTGTCATGTCATCCATCATTTCAAAGTCAACTTCTGACGGACCAGGTTGGTGTTCCGGTGAGCAATCGCCATGGTGAATCCAAGTATCATATGATGTATCAAACTCAAACCTCTGAATATGAATTTGAACAACTTCTAACTTATGAGACTCCATATTTAAACATTTGTTGCACGGGCACTTAATCAAGCCTTTCTTATTCACAAGAGGCCTACATTTGTTAATAAATTCTCTCACTCAACGCTTGAACTCTGTAGACATCTTATTCGTAATATGCATCAATGTCTTGTCCATCACTATATTTGATATCCTGAAAAAGAAAAGAACCGAAAGTTATTAGGTAATTTCTTTGCTCCTCCATTTTACTGTTATTCACAAAAATTACTACAACCATTTTGATTTACCATTTTTTTAATATGAAAATATACATTAGTGGCATGAATGAAGTAGGTAAATAGATTTTAGCTTGATAATATTATAAAGTAAAAATAAAAGCAATCATCATGTAAAACTACAAATGGTCATGATATTTTTTTCCATTACAAAATAGATTCTTATAGGATGAAAATTTTGTTAGGTACTTATGCAAACCTAGGGACATTTGAAAATTTTAAAAGTTATTGGGGTATTATTTCTAACTATTTATACAACTAGTAAAGTCAACAATATAACTTAAGCTTTTGTAGTTTATGATTCATTACATGATGATGATTAAATTATATTCAACTAAAAATTAGATTACATATAATTATAGAAAGGAGAAGAATTGATTCACACTTTTTTTGGTTTTCTCAAAAATTGTTTGCCATTATTGTTGATATTGCTGCCATTGTTGTTGATATTGCTGCATTGTGCTTGATATTGATGATGTTGATATTGTTATATTGTTGTTGTTGTTGTGGAGAGTGTTTGGAGAAAGATACTAACATTTCGAATGAAATGGTACTCTGTTGGGTGTTAAAGAATTTGTGAGCTATTGGGAGAACATTTTAAACTTATTGAGAGGACCTGTCCTTCTAATATGTAAGACATTAATTCGGTTGGTTGGGTATTTATTCACAGTTGGTCAAGTTAATTAAGCTCTTTTTTGGGACGACTTTACATCCCATAGGAAGGACAAAATGTCGTCCCTAAAGGTAGGACATATAGGGACAACTTATTACATCCTATAGGAAGGACAAAATGTCGTCTCCAAAGGTAGAACATATAGGGACGACTTATTACATCCTATAGGAAGGACAAAATGTCGCCCCTAGAGGTAAAACATATAGGGACGACTTATTATACCTGTAGGAAGGACAAAATATCGTCCCTAAAAGTAGAACATATAGCAACGACATTTTATCTATTGGGAGGACAAATGTCCTCCCAATAGGTTATAGAACCTATTGCAAGGACTTTTGGATGTCGTGCCTATATGTCCTACCTATAGAGACAACACAAATGTCATCCCAATTTTGTCCTCCCTCTTAACCTCAATTCTTGTAGTGAGAACCAACAAATAATTCAGATCTGATGAATAATTATTAAAAAAAATCGCGCGACCTTAAAATTAGTGAATTGGATTTGGAAAAAAATAATACATAACCAACAAAATCGAAAAAACACATACCATTTGCTTTTTGAAATTTTCCATCATAACCTTCATAAAGGTTGGGATTAACATAGCGGAAGGTGACCTAATTTAAGAGAGGGGAAAAATTAGAAAAAACCAAGTTGAGGGATGCGATCCAAAAAATTTTGGCCTCATCCAAAAATAAACCCCTTATTAACCACAGTCCGTCACGTCATCTTTGACTCATTTTGATTGGTCCACCTCAGCCCCGAATTACTCTCACTGCGACACATCATCATTAATAATTAACACTATTAATAAAATGGAGGATTTTCAAAATCAAGCATTCAATAATACTATATATATATATATATATATATATATATATATATATATGTAAAAAAAATTATCTTCCCTATATATTAATGCAAAATCCTCCGATCCTATGTGTCTGCTTCTCATGATTCGTTAGCTTTGGGAATTTTTTTGGTGCTTTGGTGTCATCCAAGCCTAATATTAACCTAAATTAGTATTTTTCCTTTTTATATATTTACCCACTTTAATACTTTTCTAATATTATATTTTGCCTAATGAAATATTTTTATTTTATTACATCTTACCTACTATAATATTTTTTTTAAAATATTTTGTCCAATTCAATATCTTACTTTTATTCTTCTAATATAAAACATAAAAAATTATATTTAATTAGAAAAAATCTATATAAGTTGAATTAGTTTTTTATTTACAATAAAATTTAAAATAATTTTATTATAATTCTAAATATTTATATAAGAAAAATATGAGTTATATAAAGTTATTAAAAAGAAAAATAAATATAAAAATATAAACTTCTCTTTTTTTTAATTTCAATATAATAAATTAAAAATAGCATTAAAATATATATATTAAAAACTATTGTTATACCAAATAAAAAATAAAAAAAGAGTGAAACAAAAAAGATAACATAATATCAATACTAATAATAAATTATTATGCCTAGAAAAATAAATATTAAATATATTATAAATTTTTTTATCTAATTCACGTATAACGCATTGATACATATATTATATATCTGCACGAACAAATTAGTATCTTACGCGAAAAAAAAAATTAAAATAATATTATATATACTACAAGTTATATGCACGATATTTTTTCAATAGAACTATCAGGGTCTTATAAAATTTAATCTTTTATATCAAATATTCACATGTAACACGCGGGTGTTGTATATTTTACATTTTTTCAAACCCAATTTTATACGGGTTTCCCCGTCAAGTTTAAGGTATTTTGATATGTTTTACAACTAATTTCGTGACTTAATGTAAAAAAGACTTGAAAATTCTCTAATCTGAAAATCAGTCTTACTGTGATTAGAACAAATAAAGTTCTTGATATTACAACTAATTTCGTGACTAACTGTAAAAAACTTGCAAAATTTTTAATTCTGAAAACCAGTCTTACTGTAATTAGAACAAGTAATGTTTTGATTTGTGTGTAAGAACTATTTATTCTAAAAAAAAAAAAAGAATGTTACGATTTGTATGTACCATTTTCAATATTATTCTTTTGGTATTTTTTAATGAATATTACTCTTTCCAAATCCCGAATAATATGCGTGTGTCTACTTCGCATGCTTCATTTTACAAATATAAAGTTCCGGTGTTTCGGTTGCTTAGGTTTCATTCGAACCCAATATCTACTTAATTTAATATTTTCCTTTGTATCTCACCTAATTTAATATTTTTATTTTATTATATTTTGCCTAATTCAATATTTTTCTTTTATTCTCCTAATAAAGAAATACAAATAAGTCATATAAAATTATTAGAAAAGTTACTTTAATTAAAAGATAAATACATAAGATATAATTTTAATAAAAAAATTATTATGAAATTATTAAATAAGTAGTGTTTATAATAAATATTATGGGACTTATATGGTGCCCTCACGGCACCATTCTTCACTTAGTGGGATTTAATAGGGATCATTAGATCAATTTTAAACTTTTTAAATTAAGAGATCTATGATTGTAAATGTAGGGGTAGGGGCATGGTGCCCTTAAAGGCACCGTATAATTTTTCTAAATATTAATATAATTTTAATTTTGTAATTTTAAATATTCTATATAGGTAAATTAAGATTTATTTGAAATAATCTAAGTATGTAACTAAATATTGATAATGAATTCAATCTAACATAAAAACATAAAATAATAATAATAATATTAATAATAATAATAATAATAATAATAATAGTAGTAGAAGTCCCCAATAATAATATTATTACTATTATTATTATTATTGTTATTAAATATTGATTAGATATCAGTACAAATTTAATCTAAATATTAAAATACAAAATAACGTAATAATAATAAGTAAGTAGAGTAGAGATTAGGCACAGGTTTAAAATGAGATTTCTTTTGAATTTTTATAAGTATGTAAATAAAGTTATTAAATTAAATCTAAGCATGAAAATAAAATTTTAATAATTATATTAATTAATAAATAAATTAGACATGTACAATGCAAAGTTTTGAGAATGCATCATTTGAATTTCTCATTTTACATAAAAATTTGTAATTATCTCATTTATATTTATTTTTTGATAAACCCCGTGTAATACGCGGCTATTAAACTAGTGTATATATATATATACTGAAATCATGTCTTAAATGAATGTAATCAATATCCACTCTTCTTCCTTTCTTGAAACTAATTTCCAAATCAGGTACTCACACGAAACATACCGGGGAATTCACGGTTACAATATTCTTAATTTGAGAAAATTAAACAAAAAATTTGTAAAAAAAAAAAAGCACAGAAAGAAAGAAGACGCAAAGACACGAAGCATCTGCCTGGACTCCGGTATGTGCTAACTTATCTTTTGTGTAAAATTTTCTTCATAAAAACATATTTGAGTTTCATGCCAGATAACAATCTCTAGGTTAGGTGGGCTTTTTGGTTATGGGAATCAAGTTAGTAAACTGTAATTCAATCTAACTGTAAATATTTGCTTCAACAACAAGTAATTCGGACATAAAAAGAGGTTTTAGTTTCTATATGAAAAATTCATATTAAAAACAAACAAACAAAAAAAAAAAACAAAAAAAAACCAGTCTATTAAAACCCTTTTTTGGTTGATGTATAACAGATTATTGGGTGGGTTGGATTTTGTGGACCTAGAGAACAATTACTGATGATCTCAATGTTCACCTGCTTTTCCAAGAGACACTCAGCACCTCCGAGCTCCACAGGGGTGGTAAATGGGCTCCATCGGTTTACATTGGAAAAATACTCGCTGTGCAAGTGGATTAGCGGAGAGGAACACATTGAAAGTGGTGCTTTTACCGTGGGAGGCCATCAATGGGTTGTCACTGTCTTTCCCGAGGTTGTGTCAGTCGGCGATGTGTACCTTGGTCTTCGTATCAGTCTCGTGAGTGAAAAAAGCGATGGGGTCCGTTGCCTATTCCAGATGTCACTACTCGATCAGAGCGGAAAGGGGGATCATCTCACCAAATCGTTTCCAGTACGTACGGGGCCCGTGCTAATTATGCCACATAAGTGTGTGKGCCATCATCAATTTATAGAGCGAGGTCGCCTTGAGAGATCATCGTATCTCAAGGATGATTGTTTAAAAATTGAATGYACTGTTRGCGTTGTGCTGCCTCCTGGGGCTGAGGCAGTAACACCAACAATTGCTAGTCCAAGATGCGATGCTGATGATGGTGATCATGATGATGTAAATGTCGGTGGGGTCRATTTTCTTGCCATGTTGGATACTGGTGAAGGCTGTGACGTGGTTTTCAACGTGAGGGGTGAGGAGAGGTTTAGCGCACATAAGGTTATACTCTCAGCTCGCTCCCCAGTCTTTCGATCCATGTTTGTCGCCTCTGATCAGCGGGAATTGGTCATCACTAGCATGGAACCTCGGGTTTTTAAGGTAGCAAGTTCTCTATGATTTGTTCCGGAACAAAAATTACAAAAATACCCGTGAGATTTATTTTTTCTTACATTCACTCTCTTTATAAGAAGAATATTTCAAAACCGCCCACATTTATAAAAGTATTACAATGGACCACTTAACCTTAACACTGAATCAAACTTGAGGGGTAATTTTTTCTGTAATTTTGAAAGTTATCTATTTTTCTTGTAAGTAGGTTAAACCTCAAGTTTTTTTCTTTTTGTTTTTTGTAATAGTTTGAGTTACTTACATCTGATCCTCATATCTGTCTCTTCACAGTCTTTATTGCATTTTATATATTCCGATACTCTCCCAGAAGACGAGAGGGCCTTGGTAGTTGACGGATATGCTTTTGGGACAGCTGTATCCAGCACATTCGGAGCCAACTTGCTAGCAGCTGCAGATGAATATGATATTAAACGTCTTAAGAGTATTTGTGAATCTCATCTGTGGAGAACCAACTCTTTTGGACGTTTTGCGGAGATTCTATCGGTAGCGGACAGATGTAATGCATCTGCATTAAAACATCTATGCTTTAAGTATGCTGCTGATAATTATGCTGGTAATTATCCTTTTGTTTTGTTTCTTCTTATTCTATATTGAACTTTATTATGATTAAATGATGACTTATTCTAYTKCAGCTCTTGTCAAACGAGACAGTTTCAATTACCTTCGGGAGAACTGCCCGTTGCTTCTAAATGAAATGGATGATTATGTTACTGAGACGAAGAAAGAAGGCTCCTCATCCTTGCATGTTATCGACAGTTCAATGTTAAAAAGTGAAGAAGACGATTCAGAGTCTGCCTCGGTAACCATCAGAAGAGTGGAAACCGGATATCACGATTGGCCCCTTAAAAACTACTCCATACTCCTTAAAGAAATCGGTGTAAGCAAATTCATCATGAGCGATGATTTTACATTGTGCGGCCACAGTTGGAAGATTTTCTTCTATCCCAACGGAGTGAATCTCGAATCTTTCAATTCCGGGTGCGGATCTTTATTTTTTGCTCCGAGGGATCAAGAGTGCAGTATTATTCCTGTTGAAGTTTTATCCGAAGTGTACTTTCTGGATCAGTCTGGAAAAGGCAATCATCGGGTTGAATGTCTTCGTAAATTCATGTATGTAAAACGCGGTCACATGTTTGGACGTGCTAATTACATTAAGCGAAGTAATCTTGAATCTCCCCACTATCTCAAAGACGATTGCTTGATGATTCGTTGCAAAATTACAGTCTTCACTTTTGAGATTCGAAGCCTGCCTCTTATTAGGGTTCCAGAGTCTAATATCGTGACGGACTTTGGGAAGCTTCTGGATAGCAGGGAGAGTGCTGATGTGTTGTTTAGAGTCGGAGATGAGATGTTTTGGAGGCATAAGTGGGTTTTAGTTTCCTCTTGTCCTGTGTTCCAATCACGGCTTTTGGATTGCCATCAATCTCATGAGGAGGAGATTGTTATTTCACATATGGAGCCTAGAATATTCAAGGTTTTTCTTTTCTTTTCTTTTTTTTTTTTACATTACATAAAATTAATTTTGACAAAGAAAACTCTTGCTGCCTATATATATTTTTTCGTTAGTATTTGCCTTTTTTTGGTTGAACTTATCTGTCAAGTTGCCTCGGCCGCCTTTCGCCATAAAAAACTATTCATTTTACTATTGTATTCTGTTGGCTTGGAAATCGCTTGTCCTCTTGTATATTTCTGAGTTGGAATGTATATTTATTTCAGTTGTATCAATCAATTTATTTAACTCCGGAGCCTTGTAAATGACCCTCGTGTCTGAAAAAGCTTGTGGTCGATTTATGGTATATTTTGTTATTTTCTAATCTCTTTGCCTCTATTGCAGTTCCCTTTCATTGGGGTGTGTGAAACACTAATTAACTATTCTATTTCATTTTGCAGGCAATACTCTGGTTTATATACACAGGAACTCTTGAGGATGAAGATCAAAATGTTGTAAATTATTCCTGTTCGTCCGTCTCGAATTCTTTCATGGGAAAGGTTCTTGCAGCAGCTCATCAATTTGAACTGACAAAACTTAAGAGGATATGCGAATCACGCATTCTGGGAAAACTTTCAGCAGAATCAGTTGCATACGTGTTGCATCTCGCGGACATTTATCATGCTACCAAACTGAAAGCTGCATGTCTTAGATTCGCAGCTGAAAATCTAGAGGGTATGTATGCTATAGACAACTCTCGATCGACATATATATTTTTTATTTTATTTTGGTAGGGGACTACTTAACAAGCAATACATATATATACACATATATATATTTATATGCGGCGAGGTTGGTGCAGAGGTGGTCGAAGTGAGTGGAGTCCGGCCCGTATGACCGGAACCCGCCGCCGTGGAAATAGACGATCAGCGGCAGGGGTTTATTGTCGGTGGTGCTTGGGATGAAGAGGCGGAACCAGAGGTCCCAGGCCGGTTCGACCGGGACGTCGGAGGTTGAGACGAAGGTGCGGTCTATGGGTTTTGTGGACCGGGCGGCGGAGGCTTTGAAATCGATGAGGCTGAATATGCGGCGGTTTATGGAGTCGTCGGGGCGGATGTAGAATGATTGAGACAGTTCTAAGAGAAAGAGTTTGAGTCTTGTGATGAATGGCAGATCAGCTGGGCGATGCGAGTTTGTGTTCTTGTTGTTATCACCCATTTTTTAGTTGACTTCAAATTTTTTATTTTTTTATGTTGTGAGCGACTAGTTCGAGATCTGTGTATATACGAAAATACTCATTGTTTAACTATTTATTACCACGTGACTCCCACATGTAATATTTTCAATTAATTATTTTCCTATCGAAACAATTGTAATAAAATTCAGTCTACTGTTTTGGAATTTATATTATAAATTTTACTAATACATTCTTAATTAATAATATTCTTAATTAGTTCAAGGAGATTCAGCTGGCACAATTAACTGGTTTTTATATAAGTAATTATTTAAAAAGGTTATATTCTGACACCAATATATAATTAAGGTAAACACAACATTTTATTTAAGGGATTGTTTGTCATTTTGGAAAATAACAGGAATGTTTTTGTGGTCGGGCTAAATTCAAGGCTACTATTGTGATTATCCCTATTTGTTATGTCATCGGATGGGGATAAGCAAGCACGATGAGATGCACTTTTATTTGCAATGTTTACGGGAGCAGTACATTATGCAGATAAACTTGTACGTTAACGGCAATGGAGATCATTTTCTGTGGTTTGACCCCTCCATGAATTTCCGTAGTTATTCGTTACTTTTTTTTTTATTTTTTATCAAATGTCATTTTATAATTTATGTATATAATTAAGGAACATAAAAAATTTAATTAATATACTCTTAATTAATTAATAATATTTCTAATTAAATTATCTTATTTTTTTATTAATAATTATCTTATTACCATAAATATTTTTGTTTATGTAAATGAGTAGAGATAAAGTTGGAAAAAGTGGGTAAAAAGTTTTAAACCAACAATTAATTTGAAGTAAAATTTAACTTCTAAAACGACACTTAATATGAATCAGGAGGAATAATAATTTATTTTTTAATTAAATACTACTGGTCTATTTAAATAATTGACACACGAACCAGGAATAATTAAATAAATAAATACAAAAATAAATAAGAATTGACAAAATGATACAAATACAAGAAATTTGAAAAAATGGATCGGGACGCTATTCACAAAAGCGTCCCGTTAATTAA
>BMAC01000168.1:1628247-1653446 GCA_014905375.1 Phtheirospermum japonicum
TATTTGGCAATTTCTAGTCAGGACTCGAGTCGTTGGGTCTTTTGATTTGAGTCAATTCGGACCAAATTGACATCCAAATAGAGGTAGCAATTCCCGATACATTCATGTCAAAATGAATAACATACCCCAAAAAAAAAAGGTTAAGTTGAGTTGGAACCTATTTAACCCATTTAAAATTATAGTTTTAAAGTAATTTCAATAATTCCAAGGATATTTTATAAAATACAAAAATAAACCCCAATCATCACAATTCCGTAAAATCATTTCTAGTGCTTAGTAATTTACAATGAATATGTTGATAAAAATATTTTTCTTCTCAAATAATTGTAGTCTGTGTTTTGAAATAACTAATCGTATTGTATTTGCGCCCAGTATAAAGTACTCTGTCACGAGACACAACTCGGGAACATCGAAACACGATTGGTCTACATCGAAAGCAAATTTGGCCATGTTAAATTGAAACATACATATTAACGGTCAAACTTAGAATGCTAAAATTAAAATTCAGAGCAAACCTTGAATGCCTCAAGTCTCCTTTGTTCTGTGCTTCATATCACTTGCATCAAAAGATGAGAACAGACCAACAAAAGGGCTCCATTATAGCAGATAAGATTTTGCTGTAAAAGTCGGGTTCCTACAAAAAACATGCCGAGTCATGTTTATTTAATAATTAGTGGGCTTAAGGCCCGTACTGTTAAATATCTCGGGTCGGGTCAAGCCTTACCCCTCCTCCGCTGCTTGAGGGTTCTCTGTATGCCAACTCTAGAAACAATGATGGGCAAGATTGTCTAAGGTATTCACATCCTTCAGATTCCAAGACAGCTGAAAAGAAATAGACAGGCAAAATATATATTGCTTGTTAATTAGTTCCTCTAACAAAATCAAATCATATATATATATATATATATATAGTATATATATATATATCAAAGCGCCAGCTGTCGTCGCGTCGGTCAACTACCGCCTCTCCCCGGAGCACAAGTACCCCAGCCAGTACGACGACGGCCTCGACGCCTTGAGATTCATCGACGCGCAAAACTACGATGTCTTACCCGCGGCCGCTGACCTCAGCAGGTGCTTCGTCATGGGCGACAGCTCGGGTGGGAACATAGCCCATCACGTGACGGTCCGGGCCCTACGGGCCGGTTCTCGGTTCGAGAAGTTGAGAATCGCGGGGGTGATCGGGGTGCAGCCCTTTTTCGGTGGGGAGGAGCGCACGGAGTCGGAGCTGAGGCTGGCACGTGCGGCGGTGATCGATGTGGAGAAAACCGACGCAATGTGGAGGAGCTTTCTGCCGGAGGGCGCGGATAGGAACCACCCTGCGGCATACGTGTTCGGCGGGCCGGTACTGAAGGATGTGGAGTTTCCGAGGACTCTGGTGATTGTGGGAGGGTATGATCCACTGCAGGATTGGCATAGAAAGTATATTGAATGGTTGAAGGGATGTGGGACCCGAGTCGAGGTGACTGAGTATCCAAATGCGTTTCACGCTTTCTACTGCTTTTCGGAGTTGCCTGAGTTTGCTTTGTTATTAGACGATGTGGCGAGTTTCATCCGGAAAACATAACCTAGTTAGAGGGAGTAGTGATATTACTTGTGTGATACAATCAAATTATGTTTTTTGTTTTTTTTTCATTATCTATAATATGCGTGTCATAAGCTCATGTGTAATATCATAGAACGGGTGAAATAGTCTACCTAGAACGGTTTGTTTTAAAAAGTCAGACTTTATAGAACGGATTTTGCACCCGTTCTAGAAAGTTTTACTTTGTAGAACAGTTAATAACCCCTTCTAGAAAGCATTTTACCTGTTCTAGAAAGTAGTTTTTATATGTTACCCGTTGAACCGTTCTCAAAGATGTTTTCTAGAACGTCTATTTAAATACCTTCTAGTAAGTATAGTTTATAAACAAAATACCTATTGAAAAGTTTGTTTTATAGAACAAGTATAAAATATACTTTCTAGAACGGGTATTAGAAGATACCTTCTACAAAGTATAGTTTTCAGAACAGATTTAAACAAAAAACCTTCTAGAAGGTATGTTTCTAGAATTAGCTTTGAAATATATCTTTTTTAAAGTTTACTTTTGTAGGATGGGTTTTTAGAGACTCGTTCTAGAAAATAGTAAAATGAATTTAAAAATAAAAATGAAAGCACCTACCAAAATAACAAATTCTTATATATTAATTATTTCACCACCAAATACACCAAAGTTCCATAAAAGCAAAACATTTATTGCTATAATAACTAACCAACAATTTCTCAAAACACGCCAAAAACCACAGATGATAGTTTCCCTTTTTTTAATGTGAGCATCAACATAAATTTTCCCCTTATGTCCGTACACCAGCTGCTGAAAATTATCATTCTCGGTCTCATCATACACGTAGATCTTGAAACTCGGGTCAATCCCATAATCTGTGAACCGAACGATGTCGTCTAAAAAGCTAAAAATACAAATAATATTGGTGAGTCAGTGGCTATATGTCCAGATAGATGCTAAAAAAATCAACATGCACATAAAATTGCTCACTTTGAAGGTGCCTCTGTATTCATCCAAAGGGGCACGTGCCTTTGCTGCTTCACTTGCACTATATCTGCATCACAGTTTTCTAGTTACTCCTTACGAAAATAAGTAAAAAGGAAATTATACATGCTAATCAAAATGATTAATAGCAATTCGAATATGGGCACGATATAAAGCTATGCTCGAAGATGAAAAACATTCTAGGAATAGGCATCTCCATAAAAAAGGGAATTAGTGAAAAACTCTAGCCTTCTTCTCGCCTCTAGATTATTGGGGATAGTTGCGCAAAAAAATTTCATGGTAAGGGCCGAATACAATCTACTGACTTGTGTTGTCTAAACAAGTATATACGGTTTAGGTCTTCCTCTAACAGATAATTTGATATACAAACAAATAAAATAAAGAATAGATGTAAAAAAGCAAACCAACTCTGCATCTCTAGGCCGCTTCAAGTTTTGAAAGAGAAGACCTTCGGTCCTTACTTCCAAAAGCATATTCCACTTCTTATAATTATCACTGCACATAATTTAACGGCTTTGATGTAGAAGTTAGATAAGAAAATGCCAACATAATTTTTTATGATTGTTACATAGTAGATTACTTGAGATTCAGCGATGGTGGCAGTATGTTGTTATGTTGTACTAGTGATGTCTACATTAGCATGGATAGTAATGTTAAATTTGAAAAGTTGCGATGCACTCAAAAGTAAACAATACAAATAGGTTGCAAAGAATAATTGGAATTTGACAACAGTTTGGAGAACCACTAAAAATAAACAACAACGTCAAAATATTGCATTAGCACATATTTTATATTTTGTGAGCAAAACGGTTCCATAATGTTTCATCAATAAGAAAGCGAGTGAAATATACTTGCGATATATAAAATGAAACAAAACATCATTTTAAATAAATGATTCGGATAACTGGAAGGTGCACTTGCTTGAAAATAATTAAATTAAAAGAGACATCATATTGCATAGGCCAAACTAATAAAAATAATCAACATATTAGTTAATATGTAAACACATTAGATTTTAGAAAGTATCTCGTCAATTGAAAAACTAATATGCAATAATAATCAAGTATTACGACTCGTTAAGTAATAATATCAATATATAACTTAATTACGAATCAAAAGAAAAAGGGAAAAGAAAGAAAATGACAATATTCAAATTACAATAAATGCAAACTTGCAAGAGTAATTTGATCAAATTCAATACAAAAGGCATGGTTATTGTAAAATTAGAAGTTTTATGGATTTAAAAATAAGGATCAGATTTACGATATTGTTAATCAATGTTAACAACACTGGTTAACAACATCGACTAAAATAACACAAAGTTATGCAGCGGAAATTAAAAATAGAGAACACGATTAAACAAATTCAGTTCACAAGTAAATACTTGTGAACTTGGGTGTACAAACCCGTAAACTATATTACTTTCAATTCACGTTCAATACACAATATAAAGTAATATATGAAAACTAAATATCAAGAAACTTGATACTAAATACTTGTTGCCGGAATGGCAAGATCTCTTCGRTTGGTCACGCAACTTCCAAGATCTTGTTACTCACGAACGTTGACTCCAAGTAGTTTTTTTCACCGTGTTCTTCTTCCTTTCTTGTGCGTCTTCTTGCGTTGATTATCCTCCAAGGAATCCCGTGCGTAAAGAGTCTCTTCAAAAAAAATGCGAACCAAGTGTAGGAATACTTGTGTCTTAAATAGACAACTAAGAATCCTAAACTTGGTAAAATTCTAAAAACAAATCCTAAACACAATCTAGGAATAATTAAAGTCTTGTGCATAAACTAGGAAACATAAAATAGTCCTAAATCTAGTTCCCTAATTTATTTTGTGCCCAAGAAAGGCAAATAACAAAATAGGAAATATTGCCAAGAATAAATTCCTCAACAGTTATTACTTGTATGCTTTTACATGACAAATAAAATTGTGCAAGATTTTTAGTCATTTAGATACACCGAGGAGTGAAGACTAACAAGATGAGTTGAAAATCATGTCCATTACCACCATAGTCAATTCTGTATCATTCGTAGATCATATTTAAAAATATAAACCGAAACACTAATAACAAAGACAGAGGAAAATTACTGACATTAGATTGTACCACACACCCTCCCATATGATGTGACGATCAAACAAGGATAGATGAAAAAAAAAAGGGATAGATTATCATGAATGCCACACTGCACCATCATTTCCACCACTACAGTCCAAAGGTAACCTGAAACATCTACAATTACTAATGGTGTTTGTTCCTACCTAGAAGTTAAGATTCCTGATGGTAGTGCATCAGTAAAAATGTCAAATAAATGCACTTTTAATCAATTTCTTTTATTTCTAAAATTGTAAATATGATCTTTTATAACTTTCTTGTTGTAATATCTGTATTATAACTTCACGATTGATAAGGCCAATAAGAATCAGTTATATACAAACTTTGAAATATACATTATACTAGTTTTAATCTTAGCACTAGAAGAATCAAGAATGTTATATCCCGACTCAAGATTTAAAATTCCAAATACTCACATATAAAACTCCAACGATAGAGACTGAGAAAGTGAATCAGAATACACACCTGTAATTAGAGCAATCGCACCGGAAGAGACCGGTCAATCACCACTTTAACATGAAATCCATCTATTGCCATCAGATTGCACCTTTGCCACTAACCATCCATTATAGGGAAAAGGAAAATAAAAACATACATCAATTAATAAAACCGAAATTCAAGAACCTTGAATAAAAGAAATTGGATCGACAAACCTCATGAATTGGCGAACAAGCTCGTATCGGATTCTCTACCCCAGAAAAAAACTGACAAAAAATAACTCTGATTTTCAAGAGAGAAAGTCCCTGAGCTGCAAAAATCCTCGTTGAAAGTAGAGAGAGAAAGGGAGTAAAAAATGAGAAAATAACATAAGAAAAAAATTTATTATGCAATCTCCATAACAGAATAATTTCATTCAAGAATCAAAACAACTAAGATCACTATCCTATTTAGTTAGACTATTATCGACTAATCCATGGTTAAAGCCATTAACTATACATAAAATAGAACTATAATATAATGCCATTGTTCATAATATACTACCATCACTGTTCCTTTTTTACTTTTAATCCAATATCAGAAGCACTCAACAGTTCATCGAAAGCAGCGCCTCAATCAGAAACAGGGCGTTAAAGACTAAGAACATTAATTAAAACCCTACAACCAAGTAATTGAACTTACGTAGGAATTCTAGTGATATCTCTAATGGCTCCGGACCTAATTTTACGACCAAAATATTGAATAGGAAAACCAGAAGCGTGGCCAAAGCCCAACTATCACCATTCTATTCTCCACAAACGAATCATTATTCTAAAATTTTCAGTCACCAAAACATAGAATTATAACAATTCAAGTAACTCATATTGAAAAATATAAATCTAAACCAACTTTAATGGTCTGATGGAGAGGGAGGTCATGCTCTCATGGCTAGGGCTTTTGTGGGGATAAATCAAGAATTTAGAAAACATCGAATGAATGATTTTCCTTTTAAAATCTAAAATTAAAATTTATTACATTTCAGAAGCTATAATACATTAATACCTTTTAGATCGTAATTTTTACTAGAAGGTACTTACAATATACCTTCTAAACAATTATTATACGAGAAGGTAGTTTTAATATAGCTTCTAATAATTAATATACTAGAAGGTATTTATATACTTTCTGAAAATGGAATGATCTAGAACGGGTGTCAAATATACCTTTTAAATACGTAATATAAACAGGTTTACAATATACCTTCTAGATATGGTAAATCTACGCTTTTATACGAAAACGTCACCAAACAGACATTTTAGAAGGTATCCAAAACACCTGTTATAGATTGTCTTTTCTAAAATGTGTTTTCTGCGCTAATGTTTTGTTCATTTGCTATAAGTACTCACGCACCTATTTAATTATTAGGAAAATTCTCATTTAGTGTCATTTGAGAATTATTATATACCATTTAGTCAATTGAAATCATTTATTCCCATTTGAGCTAAATATATACAAATTAATTATAATTACATTTTACATAGACTAAAATACCATTTTTATCATCCTCTGCACCCTCTCTCTTTCTCCGTCTCTTTCTTTTTATTTTTTTCTTCACTACCAATCTGCAACTTCATGTCCTCCTCTCTCTAACAGGACAATCCCAAATACTCTCAACTCAAGATCCTAGAATACTAATCTCCTCTAATTAAAAATCAAACCCCAAGTTGTGATTCAAGCTTAACGCACCTATTTTTATAAACTATTTTGTCAAAGCGTTTAAAGCTTGCCCGCAAGAGAACGAGTTCACTTGTAGGTGGGTAAGATGACTCGTGTCGATCTCAAAGGACTGATATTCGAAATTTTCAATGTTTGTTTAATCACAGTTTAAACACGAGAACTTGTATAAATTTGAGTTTGAAATTATGTCCACGAATTTAAAAGCATGAACTAATTAAACTAATTAATTTATCCTAATTAATTAACATAACCTTGAAACTAAATTATCTAAGGATTATCAATCTAAGAACTCTTAAGCAACTAGGATTAATTCTAAATTAATTAATTATCTAATTATTATTCTATGGATTAAAAAAATAAATAATTCAAAACTAATTAACTAGTATGCATAAACTAATACAAATTAAATTTATGTATGTGATTCCTTAAAAACAAGATCAAATGCACAATTCTCAAGCAATAACATAGCATGAATCAATTATCAACTAATTATCAAAATTAAAGCAATAATTAAACTAACATGAACAAATCTCATCACCAAGCATGAACAAGAGAATAAACGCAACAACTATAATAATATTAAAAACTAAATCTCAGGTCCAAACTTCAGCGATTCAACGTTCAAATCAATCGAAATAACTAAACGGTTCAAAACTCAAACAAAAACAATTAAAATCTAAAAACTAAGAATTAAACTAAAGTTTAGAGAACTTATTAATAACTAAAAGTGGCTGAAAGTGCTTCTGAAAATCGAATGGAAACCGGGTGCTAATCGTTGAAGATTCGGATCTCGGATGGAAAATTGTCGTTTCGTCGCTCGGATCTTCCTTCTTCGTCGTAGATCTCGTAAACTCGTCCTAAGTTGTTGAAAATCGGATTCTCAACCCTAGGATTGTTTTTAGGAAGGTTTTAGGTCTAGTGTACGCCTGGAACTCGGATTAAGGTGCCCTATTTATAGTTTTCGCGTTTCTTGGACAACAAGACATCTTAAGTCGGTTTCTAGACAAGTTAGCAGTAGCACTTAGCGGTAAGGAGCTACCTCTAACATCTACCGTTAGCTTCTCTGTCGCGCAGTCAACATTGGGTAACCCAGTGTCAATCAGCATACCCAGTGTCAGCTTAAATACTTCAAATTGAGTACCGTTTTCGCTGAAACTCCACTCGTACGCCCATCCTCGTTTACGTCCAAACCATAAATCTTCAAAATCCGTAAAATAAATATAAAATTAATTAATTATAATTAAAATAATATAAAATAAGTTGGAGATAAGAAAAATATGAAAATATACTTAATCTATCCAACTTATTCCTAAAACAATAAGAAAAATAAACTAAAATACTACTAAAAATCAAGACAATTACGTGCTAATCACGCACCCACCCCGATCTGCTTGTTTTTCTCTCTTTCCCCGACAATCTTTCACACCACTTATTTCTCTCTCCTTCCCCGACAATCAGTCTCACACCACACACACGCACATAGCGAGCAGCGTTGCGCTTAATAAGACTCGGAATTTTATGGTGAAATGCTTGAAGATAAGATCAAGGCGGTGAACGTCGGAGAGGTTCCTCAACTCGAATTCTCACTGAGGTTCGGTGCAACCAAGTACTATTTACAAAAATTCCATACCAATTTACAAAAAGAGTACTAAGTCAAAACATATCATACAATTCCATACTTAAATTACAAAATGTGATGAGAATATGAACAAAATTATAAGAGAAAAATAATACTAGTTTGCAAAAACACTATGAATACTAAATCTTTCATATTAAATTACAAACAACATGCTATTTTTTTACTAAATTACAAAACAAAATAAAATTTAATACTACATTACAAATACTATACTAAATTAAAAATATTATGCAGTTCAATACTACATATTGATGTTTTTCTTACTCCGGGAAGATCGTCGTTCTCTCTCATTCACACGCCCCCTCTAGTAATGCGGGATAATCATTAGAAATGATACTACTCACCCAAATCATAAATTACCCACCCAAAATCCAAATTGATTTGATCATCACCATAAATAATACTACTTATGCAAATGATAAAANAATCTACATATGTCCAAAATGCAACAAGATTTCAAAAATTAACTACTTCTCAAAATTAAAAACTGAACAACTCAACACTTGATAGCCATGTGTCATAAACATTACTCACCAAAAACTACAAACTACCTAATTCACGAACTACCATAAGAGAAACTTGAAGAAATGCATAAATGAACAAGGAAAAAAAAAAACTACTCACGAAAAATAACAAACTAAACAATACAATACTCGCCGGAAAAATCAACAACACTTCTCACCTAAAATTAGAAGCTGTTTAATTCACATATAACTCTATATGTAAATTGAAGAAATTCATAAATTACAAGCTACCTACACAATCCCTATATGAAACTTCATGGAACCCATAAATGCAAAAAAGAATTTCAAAAATAAACTACTTAACCAAAATTACAAACTGAATAATTCACAGACAACCTTATATGAAAATTAAAGGAATGAGGAATTGAATTAGGAAAAAAAATAAATTCTCATCCCAAAATTACAAACTGATTTATTCATAACAACCCAAATAAGATTTAGAAATGTGGGAGAAATTGTTAGAAATAATGCTACTCACTCAAATCATAAACTACCCACCCAAATTTCAAATTGATTTGATCAGAACCAAAAATAAGACTATTGACCCAAATCATAAAATACCCAATTCACAAACTATCCAATAAAAACTTGAAGGAATTCAGAATTAAACAACATAAAAATTCAGAAAATTCCCATACAATCAACCTAAAAATAATAGAACAAAATCACAAATTGGAGTAAAAATTACATACTTAAAATTACAATACTCACCCCAACCACGTACTGTCTAATTCTCATGCTAATTAATAACATGCAAAATAAAAAATGGAGCAACAATTAAAACACTACCCATTGCCAGAGAAGAAGAAATTGAAATTTGAAGAGAATAAGAAATATTTACATGATATTGGGCCTTTTCTTATTCCTCATTGCCATCTTGCCTGAGTAGTTTCGGATTTTGGGGGATTGGCGAGGGTAACAACGAAACTAGTGAAAACTAATTGGGTGGACGCAAAACCCTACCACCTCGATGATACGGACCAAAATATTCGTACGTAATATTATTTGATATATGAGTGTATTTGTGGTAAGCGACCTCATTTTCTGGAGAGGGTGTTCTTTGGGAGGTGAGCGAGCTGAATGGTATCAGTGGAAAAGTGAGCGAGTTGATTTGTGGAGTAGCGACCTGGAGTATGAGGATGAGTTCTCATATAGGGTCGCGACCTCTTATGCTTGTGTGTTGGGCGTTATCTTTTAGCTCGGTTATGGGCTTTATAAATATTAGGCCCGAATGGACTAATATGGATGGTATTGTGGTGTCCCGGCAGACTGTATGGAAAGAATAGGACCAGGCCTATCCTATTAATTTAATGAGAGATTTATTGTTTATGCGAACTTAACATAAAGGAGGACTCCTTATGAGTGTTATTTATGAAATCATGGTAGGAGAAGGTAACCCTAACTTGGTTGTCTCTAAGGAGGTGCATACCTCTCATTATTCATGATGATCATATTATCATATCATAATAATTGCGTCTTATATTATTCAAGAGAAGGATTGAGTGTTTTGAACTTACTTTTGACTTAAGCATCGGAGGGCCTAACGGGCTCGAAATTCGACCCGTTTAAGACGCTGTTTTGCAGGACCAACGAGGTCGCTAAGAAGTTCGTTGAAAGCTTGGCAGGTCGCTGTAACGTATTCAGAAGATATTTCAAGTCGCTAATCTTTATTTTGAGGTTAGTACCCCATATATTTGGTAACCCAACTTTTTGAATTTATCACTCGACTTAATATAGGTTTGGTTCAAGCAGATTTCAAAGAGATTTTGATGCATTTTTTTGTCTCCCTTTCAATTGCATGAGTTGAAAAACTAGATTAATATTGGGATGATATCGGATTAGTTTGATATTGTGGTGATGTGAGCCTATTTTTGGATAAATAGTATGGGGAATTTTTTTTTTTCTTCCCAAAATTGATTTGATTTGTTAGAGAGAGTAGGTGAATTAATATTTTTGGAGAGCGTAAGTGGCTAGCATGACAAAAAAATACAAATTGATAAGGGTAGTATAATCTAGTCTGTCAATAAAGTATTTTGAAAGATTTTAATTTGTACGAGCATAAGATATTTTAATTTTTCCTACATGAGTATATGGGAATTCACCCTTAATCTTATTTATTATTTTTTACACTCCAACACTCTAAATCTTTTTTTATTCAAATCTCTTTTCTCTTCACCTTCAGATCATGTCAAAACCCTGAATGCTACGTACTAGTAAATAATCAATGATGGGCAAGGAAAAAGTTGTAAATAACCAATATAAGTGTTTTATTTCACTTTTATTCGATTAGAATTTTGTATAAGCACCACATTGTTGAGTTTTATTTTTGTAAAACGAATGTCGATTCAAAAACTGTTAAAAACTAGTTTTCAGAACATATTCATACGTACTGTTTCGAACCAAACATGTTAATTTTGTGTTGGGATATTTGCCCGACAGATATGCTTTGTTCGGACAAATAAGCCTAACACCTTATAAATAAATTATAATATACTTTTAAGTAATAATATAATTGATAATCTTAACTAATATATCTAATAAATATAATAATATTAAAAAATAACATATAATATTTTTTTAATAACAATATTTTTGATTTTTACTCATTTTGATTATATATATATATATATATATATATATATATATATATAAGATTATGTTCAAATGAAACACACGTCAATATATGCGAATTTAGGGACCAATCCAGGCCTTTGATCTAATAATTTGTGTGGATCATATTTTTTCTATTTTTTAAATTTATTAAATTATAAATATAGAAGGACAAGGGCATTTATGTAATCTTACAAAGCTCTTAATCACATTAAATACCTTCCCCAAACCCCAACCCTAGAACCCACCCTCTTTTCTTCAAACCCGTTTCTCCTAGCAATCCCCCCTTCGGCCGCAAACGGCGCAGCAACGGCCGCAGCAAGAACCTCCGGCGACTGAACCATGGCGGCATCGATGGCGGCGTTTGGCAGCAACCGGTGAGGCGACGGCGAATTAGGCGGCGACAGAATCGGCTACCGCACAGCACCCCCTCTCTCCTCCTTCGACTCTGGCTGGACCGCAACGGGGGTGGACGGAGACCGGCGGCTGTGTGCAGCAGGTGTGGCGACTCGGTTGGTTTCTCGTGTCCGTCGGCGGCCCGGCGTGTTGATTCCAGTCCGTAGCCACCGTCAATGAGTTAAGGGAGGTGAGGAAGTTTGGTCGCCGG
This sequence comes from Phtheirospermum japonicum, assembly GCA_014905375.1. Taxonomy (NCBI): domain Eukaryota; kingdom Viridiplantae; phylum Streptophyta; class Magnoliopsida; order Lamiales; family Orobanchaceae; genus Phtheirospermum; species Phtheirospermum japonicum. The sequence goes on from BMAC01000168.1 coordinate 1,640,450, forward strand.
AATCAGCCTCTTGAGCCGTCGCCTCCCGCCGTTCAAGGCCGCCTCACAGCCGCCGAACGACATCACCCCCGGGGCTGCACTTTAGCGCCGCTGATTCACCGGAGATGCTGAGCCGTCGAGGAGCCAAGGAGGCCAAATCGAGCCATTCACCACCATTTTTTCATGAATGCGTTCTTTGAAATGTTTGAAAAAGTACATTTTATGTATACTAATTTGCTAACAAGTGATAAAAAATGTTCATCGGATTGAGCCATCAGTGGATGGACCCACCAAACAAATGTCGTGGTTGGTGCATTCCCCAAATTCCCCATCTTTAAAATTAGTGTTTTTTTCCCTCTAATGTATAGTGATATCTCATTATCATGTGCATGCACACACTGAGTTTATTTAATTATGTGAGTCATACAGTTTTGTTTTGTTTTTTTTTTAAACTGACGCGGCTGATCTCAGATTTTGGAGAGAAAACTGGGAAGAAGAAGAAAGAGACGGCCCTAATGAATTTGGGGTTGGGTTTTGATTTTAATGCCCATCTATTTCCAAGATACAGCAAATTGACCTTAAGACTTTTGCCACCCATTTCAATTGTCCCCCAGCACTGTTGATCATATTCTATTGAGCCACCAATTTAAGCAAAACCCCAATTTCTACGTTATTATAAAAACAAAGCAGTGATAGTGTAGTAAAAAAGCGTTGCAATAATATTAAAAAAGCATTGCTACGTTATTATAAAAGAACTAAAATATAGTAAAAATCCAAATTCTTACTCTTAAATAACAGTGCTTTTTTTCTACAGTACTGTAGTGCTAAAATTAATCACATGCGATACTTTTAATATTCAGGTTTTAAAGTTTAATTACATTTATTTATAAAACGAGATTTTTGATGCTTTTTTGTATACAGTCGTAGTGCTTTTTCTTTACCCGTGTGCTTTCTAAAGAGCAATGCAGTGCTCTTTCGAAATATTGATATATGTCCAAAATATCCTTTTTATTAAATTAATGCAATATTTTAAATAATTACCCTGCTGACATGTCATAATCTCAACCATCAAGATTATTCGATCTAATGGTTAAGATGAGTCCCTAGATTCACATATAATGACAGGTTCTCATTTGAACCCAACTCTATATATATATATACTAGTTTAACACCCGTGTATTACACGGGATTTATAAAAAATTAAATATAAGAAATATTTGTAAAAATTATATAATTTTAAATTTAAAAAAAAAATGAAAGGATGTGTATATCAACCAGTGCCCTGTTCAATTTATTAATTATTAAAATTATTGATTAATATTATATTTTAATGTTCAAATTAAATTCATTAATAATTATGTTTTCATACTTATAAAAATTCAAAAGATGTCATATTTTCAACCCTTCATTAATCTATATTAATTAATTATTAATAACTCATTTAGATTTTATGTTTAAATTAATTTTGTTAGTAAATATAGTTACATACTTTGAAAAATTTAAAAGGTGACATACTCTCAATTGTCTAATAAATATTAATTAATTATTTTTATATAATTTTATTTTCTTACATTTAAACTGAGTTCATTACTAATATTTAGTTACATACTCCAATTATTGCAAATATATCATAATTTACCTTTAAAAAATATTTAGAACTTCAAGATTAAATTATTTCAACTTTTATTATACATAATTATTAACTATTTTCATATATAGGTTTTACTTTGTAATTAGAATTATTTCATATATAATTTATCTTTTAATTAAAATAATTAATCTAGATTTTTTTCTACTAATTATATATGACTTATTTATAAAATAAAATCATTGAATTAGACAAAATATAATTATAGAAAAAATTATTAAGTAGGCTAAATAAAAAAAGTATTAAATTAGGCAAGGTATAGTAAAAGGAAGATATTAAATTAGGTATATATTAGACTTGGATGCCACATAAGTAAATGAAATACCAAGATTTTTAATTATCCGAGCGAAACATACGAAGTAGACACATAGATTATGAGTTTGCATTAATATATACTTGTTTAACACCCGTGTATTACACGGAACTTATCAAAAGATAAGTATAAAAAGTATTTGTGATAATTACTAGAATTTAAATCTAAATAAAAAATTAAAATAATTATTCCGAACTCGTACCTTGTACATGTCTAAAAATATTTGTTAATTATTATAAATATTAAATAATTTTATATTTGATGGTTAAATTAAATTCATTAAAGTTTCGTTACATACTTACGGAAATTCAAAAGGCGTCACATTCTAAACCCGTGTCTAATATCTATTTTATTATTTATTATTATTATTATTATTAAATTATTTATATATTAATGTTTATAATAAATTCGTTAATAATTATTAGTTATATACTTTGAGATATTTAAAAGATATCATACTTTCAACCGTGTCGCATTGTAATGGTCTAATCAATGTTTGTTAATAATTAGTATATAGTTTAATATTCTTATATTTAGATTGAATACATTACTAATATTTAATTATATACTTAAATTATTGTAAATAACTCATATTTTACCTATATAAAATATTTGAAACTTCAAAAATAAAATTATTCTTAATTATATTATCATTAAGATTTATTTAATTATTTTCGTAATAAAATTTTTTAATTAAAATTTTTTCATATGTAGTTTTTCTTTTAATTAAAATAAGTAATTTAGATCTTATCTACTAATTATATATAATTTATTTTTATATTTATATTAGGAGAATCAAAAGAAAGTATTGAATAGGAAAAATATAATAAGAAAAATTAAATTAGGTAAGATACAATAAAAAAAAAGTATTAAATTAGGTAAATATTAGGCTCGGATGACAAATAAGCAAACGAAGCACCAGAATTTTTTATTTGTCAAACGAAGCATACGAATTAGACACATAGGTTAGGAGGATTTTGCATTAGGGGTGATATATATATATATATATAATTTCCAAAATACATATTATCTAATTATAATATAATATGTATAATATAATTTATAACTTTAAAGTATATATCTAATATATAAAACAATCAAAAAAACTATATCAACTTTACTTATCCAACGGCAAGGTTGCTTACTCTCACCCAAGATGTCCTGTGTTCAATTACCCTAAATGAAACATTCATAACTTTAACTATCAATCATTTTCGATTCAATTTTACTATTTTTTTATATTAAATTAATTTCAACAATTACATTTTTATTTCATATCCATTTACAATCTCAAGTTCTCGCCAAAACAATAATTATTATTCTCTCTCATTTGCAAGTTTTTCAATATGAAAGCATAGGCAATCACATAGTCTATTCATTTTAGTTTTAAAGCACTAAACTATTAAAGATGTGATTGAATTATTTTGGAGAATTGGTGAAAGCGTTCAATGGATCGACCAAATAGGACTTAATTAGGGTGCAAGTTTTTTATAGCCTTGGGATGCAAATTTCAATTTAGGATTTTTTTTTTTTTAAATATATATATGAGATGTTATCAATGTAATAAAATATTTAAAAAACACAATTTTTTTTATTATTCTCATTTTTAGAAAATGTGACTTTCTAAAATTCATAATTTGTCAATTTTCAAATGTCCTAAAACTAATTACAATATCAATTCATTTAAAAGTTAGAAAATTGTAGGAAATATTTAGAGATATCATTAGAGTTTTGTATGGTTGAATATAAGAATGTCGTAATGTTCTGTCATGTTATTATAACCCAACCACAACCACAAGATCAGTCTTCCCAACATGGAAATCGGCGGACTGGATTAGTATAAATAGTAGTAATATTAAAATGTAAGTAAGAAATATAAGTCTTCCCAACATGGAGATAATCGAGCTGAATGAGTATAAATAGTAGTAATGTTAAAAATGTATGTAAGAAATATAATTGTATTAAAATTTTCATATATCATTTACCCCTATATGTTCCCGACAAAACTCGATTTTACGGCTTGTGTAACATTTTTCTAGGACGTCGAAGATAAAAGAATTTCTAGCACGTTGAAGATAAAAAAGAAGGGAATTTTTTTATTATTATAATTATAAGAAAAATCCACTCATCTAATTTAAATCTTATAGAAATTAGTATTAGTCACTTTATTCCCTAATCTCTATTTTAATGCGCATTTAATTCGCATATGTAATATTTGCAATTATTTATGTCATACTAATTCTAATAATTTCATGCTACATCACCTATATAGTATATGATGTATTATTTAATACTAATTAGTTGATTAAAATAGTTAATTGAAAGTTAATTTACAAATATAGAAATGATTGAAAAACATTAAGTATTATACATATAAAATAAAAAAATAAAATTATAATAATTAATAAAGATTCTCTAAAATACTTTTTTTTCAAGAAATAATACAAATACATGAAAAATAATAATAATAAATATAATAATAAATAAAACTTTACTTAGGACTAATAAAAGTATTTTCGTAAAATATAAAGTAATATATTAGTTTATAAATAAGATATTATTTACAATATAAAAGGATAAGAAAGAGTTTTTCCCAATACGGTAGGAGTTTATTAGAAAATGCTACAACTTGTAACTTTTTGGAACATGAGCTTATTCTTGGTTCTTACTAAGGCCATGATTGGTTGAGCTGTTTCAAGCAACTGATAATTAATAACTGATAGCTGGTAGCTAGTTTTCAATTAGTGCTTGGTAAATTAGTTAATTAAAATAGTTGATTGGTGATTAATTTACCAATATAGACATGATTAAAAAATATAAAATATTATACAAAAATAAAGAAAAATATAAAAGTTAAAATAAATAAAATTATAATAATTAATGAAGACTCCCCAAAAGATTATAAATAAAATACTTTTTACAATATAAAAAGATAAAAAAAAAAAAAAGATTTTACCAAATAAAGTAGGAGCTTATTAGAAAAGGCTACGATTTGTAACTTTTTCTGAACAGGAGCTTATTAGGTAGAATAAGCTATCAGGAGCTTATTCTTGATTCTTACCAAGCAGCCTAAAAGAGCTTATTGTGATAGAATAAGCTATAAACACTTTTAATAAGCTCAACCAAACACACCCTAAATAGTCTAAAAGAGCTTATTGAGATGGAATAAGGTATAAGCACTTTCAAAAAATTCAACAAGCATGGCCTAATAGTAGGGAAAATTCAAAGAATGTCACATTTCTAACATGCGTCTAATCTCTATTTATAAATACTTTTGTATATAATTTTATATTTTTATATTTAAAATGAATTCATCACTAATGTCTAGTCACATACTTACACTACTACAAAACAGGCGTTTCACGTCGGTTATTTTCACCATTTAACGTCGGTTTTGCAACCGATATCTTAGCCACCGACGTGGAAAGTCACATCGTTTTCCGGAACCGACGTCACATTCCACGTCGGTTTTGAGGAAAATCGATGTGGAATGTCACGTCGGTTTTTGAGGCAACCGACGTGGAATGTCACGTCGGGTCTCCGAAACCGACGTGACATTCAACGTCGGTAGTTTAAACCTCGATTGTACAACCAACGTAAAATTGCCAAAAAAACCGACGTCGGACGTCGGTTTCTGTAAAACCGACGTTAAATATGTCTAACAACTGCAACAACAGTTTTTTTGGTGGGTTCATTTAAAATAAATTGTAAAAGTTGAAGATAAATCCCAATTCACATCAAACAATTGTTCGAATTCTCCACACCAAGTCAAAATAAGCTCAAAGTGCACACATATTCTAGTTATCAAACAAATACGAGTATATAATTAAAATAACCTTACAGAAGATTCATTTATTTTTAATTTTAAGAAAATATCTCGACCATTGAGCTTGAACTTCTTCGATACTCTCTTGAGAAAAAGATTCGCTCTCACCAAATTAATTATATAATATTTTTAACATATCAAAAAATAATGAAACCAAGTCTATTAAGCAATAAGTTAAAATAATTGTGATTTATTATGATAAAAAAAATAATTTTATTAGGCTACTAGCATTAAAAACTAACTTATTAAAAATATATATAAGCAATATATATTACCTTCTGCCAATCTTCCTTGATACCTACTTGAACAATAGTCAACATCCAGCGCATGACATAATACCCACTCTCTCAACCTTCGCGTTGTTTATTACACTGTAAGAGAATTAAAATTCAATACCTACTTGGCTAATATAATGAATACACTAATTTAATGAATACTTAGAATCGTAATTACCTTGGGGTAAATCCAGTTAACAACTTGCTTGGATTTACTCGTGTGCTTACCATCCAACACTTTGAATGGTGTCACAACACTGTTTAAAAGAATATAAGCGTGTTATGGGTTTAAATTTACAATACAAGTGAATGTGTCATAAATTAAAAGTGTACCTTTGTACTATTAATTTGATGTCGTTGTCGGGATTACGGTGCTGTGAACAAAACCACACGGCAATCCCTTGTTTAGGTACAATAACAAGTAGTTGCCATTGTTGCCTGCATTTCAGAAACTATTATACAACAAATACAATAAATATCAAAAGAGATAAGCCAATTATATTATATTTAATGTCAAATCAAGTATAAAAAATAAATAATGGGATAACTATTCCACTTTTGTCCTAAGAATAGGTGACAAGATCGAATGAGTATCAATTAATATAAGCATTTCATCCACACGTAATCTAATACTGCTTCTCAAAGTTAGCTAGCTCATACTTTTATCCTTTGCAATGAAATCAACCATCTAAGCATAAGAATATTAACTTGCAGGCCGAAAAACAAAAAACAGGGAGTCTAAACTCACAACACAAAACAAGAAAAACAACAAGTGCTATTTTGTTGGTTTTAAATGTGCAAATTGGAAAAGGGGTGTGTTGCAAATTCAGTTTTGTTTGTTTTTACCATTTGCGGATTTTAATGAAATTAAGAACAACAAGACAAGCCAAAAGGTGTTAAAAATCAAAATATGTAAATTTCTCATTTTCAAAATATTTATATTTCTCATCTTCACTTTAACTCATAGGCATTCGATTTCAACCAATCTAAAGTTCTAAACCACAAACAAGCATGTTGACCATAATTATCATTGGTTGCATAAATAAAGGAGTACTTACTCATGGTGGTATCCTCCTAAGTAAATCTGCTTTTCCGATTTCCGCATATGTTTAAGGATGTACAGCGTGGCTTCCTGTTTCTTATTGCCCATATTTTGTATGGATTGAGGGTCAAAGAATCCATACACATCATCATTCTTGTTCTCAACACTTGCTGATTTCAAAAACCCAACAAATCCAAAATCATACAAGAAATTAATGTTTTCAAAGTTATACATATTCTTACTACTGCAGATATCATTAATAAAGTGCCTACTCCTATCCTTAATAATCTATCTTATTTTGAGAAATTATTCAATAAAACTTCTGGCAAATTTCTGTAACACTATAAAATCGTCATATAAGTATATAATAATCTTATATATCTTATTGAGTAGTCAGTTTTATTTTTTAGGAATAAGATTTAAAATCTACTTACATGATCCAGATATGTACAATCGAGATGCTAAGACACGTTTTGCCTTGAACAATTCCTGAAACTTCGTTGTACTGAAGGTGCAATGGGACATCATTCTCGAAGCCAAAAATGTTAGCATCCCACGGAATCAAGAATGGATTATTATAAAGTGAAGGGACCATATTAACCAACTCAACTATGGAATTATCTACGCGTCGAGCCCGCTTATTTGCTTGCTCAACCTAAAATAATAAACATGGAATTAATATTAATAAAACTACATATCATACACTATTTTGATTTAACACATAAAATAGAGGATTGCCTCAGCTACCATAGGCTTCACAAGACATCTCGGCCATGCAATAAAACCACCTGGGGCCTGCCCCACTAAGATTACCTCTTCACTAGGCACCGGGACAGGAGCATCAGCTTCTTTAACATCCTCAACCACCACTCTAACCAAATCATTCGACAAATGCATACCATGTAGAGTTGAAGCCCCCTCATGAACTCTCCCAAGTGCCACAAGGCGGGGAGAGTGCTCGTCAACATATAACTCGCACCGCTCAGAGATACCGAAGTGAGCTGAGCCCCTTGAAAGGTCAGGGTCAATACAACTCCCCTTTGTGCTGACACTGCGATTAAACACTTACCAGTCATAAAGCGGTGGAGAAGAAGCGGGACGCTCCGATTTCGCCAATTTCAGGTGTTGGTTATAAGGAATCCGATTAGGTCGAGAGCTGAGGGGTTGATGTTAGATGTTATGGTGGCGGATGACGGAGAGATTTATAGGGCTAAGAACAGACGGCGGGGCCGAGAACGGGATAGACGGAGGTTGAAAGCAATCTGCAAGCTGCAAGCGGACTTACGGGGAGAGAGAAAAATGAGAAGTATATGGGACGGTTTGTCTCTAGAACATAAGATAGCCCGATTTTATTATTTATTTTATTTATTGTATTTAATATTTTTCTAATACAATTTACCACGTCGGTTTTAAAAAAATCGACGAGCGAACTTATATATCACGTCGGTTTTAAAATACCCGGCGAAAACGTATCACATATCACGACGGTTTATTCAGAAACCGACGTGAAATACATTCCACGTCGGTTTTTCGAAGTGAAAAACCTGTTTTGTAGTAGTGTTAAACTATTGCAAATAACTCATAATTTACATATACCGAATATTTGAAGTTTCAAAAATAAAGTTATTTCAACTTTTATTATAAATACAACTTATTTAATTATTTTCATAGTTAAGGGTTTTTTTTTATTGAAATTATTTCATATTTAATTTATCTTTTAATTAAAATACTACTTTAGATTTCTTTTTACTAACTGTATATGACTTATTATATTTTTATATTAGGAGAATAAAAAAATAGATATTAAATTAAGAGAAGAATATCATTAGGAATATATAATAAAGGAAAAGATTAAATTAGGAAAAATATAATAAAAGAAAATTATTAAATTAGGTAGATATCCACCCTATTTGTTAATGTCGTTGACACTCTAACCTATGTGTTAACTTGTGGTTGCTTCGAATGACATGTGTCGTCATCCGTTAACTCCAGAAGGTGATGTGTCAGTCTCTAGTGGTTCGGGCAAAAAAGCTTCCTTTTTGGGTTTTTTTGAGTAAGTATAAAATAACATTTTTTTTTCTCATTTCTTCGTCTTCCTAAAATTCTAGGATTTTGTTCACAGAATTTCTCCTCCCACCACTTCATCTCTCTCTCTCTCTCTCTTCCCACCTGCTACACCTCACATTTGTCAACCTAAAAGTAAAATAAACTCTTCTCCATCCGCCTCTCTTTGAAAAACTCGTATCCCCTCTCTATTTTCTTAAATCAACATCAAATTTCAGCAGTGGTACGATGATAAATCAAATATTCTTAGATCAAAATCTCATATTTTTATTTTTAGATATGTTCGATATTTTGTCCAATCGAAAGCACTTTGGTTTAAGATACGTGATTTGGTTTATATTTACTGCCTATGTAATATTTTGGGTTATATTATATGCCTATGTTTTTCAATATCTTCGATCTTCATCAGTCGGATAATTAATAAATGGTAATCTATTTTTGGATTTTGCGTATATATTCGCGAATTCAAGATTTATTTTTTGATTTTCTTATATTTTCTATTTATGGATCGTACGTGTGTCCATAGCCTCCAAGAACACGATCTCTGGAAAAGCTAATTTCTCTCTCATTGTGTTTGTGATTTCTCGTATTGGTTTTATTGATTATGATTGTTATGTGCATTCTTTTAAATTTATATCAATCTTGAGGGATTCATGCCTAAATTGGATGAATCCTTGAAAGATTTTGTTGTTATTTTAGTTTTCTGCTCTTCATTTTCCGTTTGAGTACTTTTCGACCGATGATCTAAAATTCTCCTAATTGAGTTGATATTATTATTATTATTATTATTATTATTATTGTTATTATTATTATTATTCAAAACATGTAAATTGATACTAGGTCCGATGCTAATAGAATATTTAGATATTAAGATTGTTCACTATTGTTCTTCTCTTAATATATTTGTTTGTTGCAATTTAGATTAATGGTTTTGTTGTATTAGGGTTGCAGTTGTGACAAAATGAGAGTGTGTGTTTGAATGCGAGTATTTCAATGCAGATATCTTCATATTGTATTAATGGCTTTGTTGTATTTGGGCAGTCAGTTATATGTTTTTTCTCAGAATTATAATACCCTCTATATAGTAGTCTATCTAGAAAATGGAACATAATCCAATATTGTTCACAATGGTTTGTGCGAATATTACAATAAGCAATGGTGTTTATTATAACAAATAATAAAATATTACAATATTTTCTTAAGATTTACGAATATCTCTGAGTTGAATGCAATTTTTTATTTTTTGATTCTCAATATTTTTTTTTATTTTATGATTTTCTATTCCCGAATAACCCCATATATTTCGATTAGTGATTTCTGCAGTTCCCAATTTCCGTGCATGAATTTATTAGCTTCGTTCTGATAACACCACCATGGTAACTGAGACCTGATCATTGAGCCTCTATCTTCTTTATCTATCTTCTTTATCTGCCATCGCCATCACGTTTCCTCATGTTCTTATATGTTATACGGATAATTTTTTATTCGAATTCCTGATTCTTGATTTTCACAATCGTGGATATATTTGAAGGTCTTTTTACCTGTGTAATTCAAATAGTCGTGTAATTATTGCATCGAATTCCTAATTCTTTTTTTTTTTTAATAAGTTGAGTCAAGTGGTTGGAAAGTAGAAGATAAATCTCAAATAGTTTGAGAGGTTTAGGGTTCGAACCCTTGTCAACACCCTTATAAAGGGTTAGTGATACGCTTGAGCTACAAGCTCGTGTTATCGAATTCCTAATTCTTTATTTTCCAGATAATTGGTTTGGAAGGTCATTTTTTGACACATTCCTCAAATTGTGGATATATTGTTGGAAATTCACCTTGAAACACTCTTAGAGAGAATTAAGGTACAAACTTTTCGAAATATCTTTCTCAGTGATCATGTCAGAAACTCGAGTGTTGAAATCACTTCTACTTTTATATAACATGGATAAATATTCTCAGGATGAGTAACGGTATTAAGATTTCTTACCCTATATGTAGTTGAGACATGATGCTCAATTTTGTCTATCATTATCTTGTGTTCATTATTAATAATTGTTTCATATATACCATGTTTTTATTTTTCATTTTTTACATAATATTTTAGAATTTGATTCCTATAGTTGGATTTTGTTAAATATGTTCTGTTTTCGTTGGAGTATGGGAGAATGTGATATGCCATCCTTTTTCAATCAATTTGTATAAACGCGCTCGATTAGAAAAATAAATAAACATTTTTATATATATACCTTACTCCATCCACAAGCTTTGATTATTAAATCTGATATGCTGTAATTATTTTGGATTAGTTATAATATTTAATTTAAAGGTAACTTTGTATTTAAAGTTAATGGACAATAAAAGTAAATGAAATAAATATTTAAATTAATTTATTTGTTTTAAAATGAGAAAGATAAAAGAAATATTTATTAGGTGTAAGTTTTTAAGTAATGAGTTGGAGGTCAGCACTATGTTTTGGAGTTTTTTATACATTAACCATGGAAATAATAGGCATCATTTGCCGATATGAAAAAAATGTGTGAGTGTATAAGTTGTGAGTATTGACCTTTCTCCTGGAATTATTAGATCACCATATAATTGGGTTTATGTATATGTAACTTGGGCTTTTGACTAGGTTCCGATTGTTTATAGTGACATTTGAAATAGAAAACTTGATGCTTATGTTTATTTTGTCAATAGTGTGAAAACCCGCAATTTCGCGGGCAAATATAAAAAATGCAAAAATATGTAAAATTTATCAAAAATAATAGAAATTTATAATGTGTATTATAAATATCAATTACCCAAAAAAAATATACATATTAGCAATCGTAAGGGTGTCGAGTTTGGTTTACGGGTCGAGTTGCATGACAGATAATTAAATATAAGGTTGGCTTATAGAATTTTCGGGTGCTATAATGGCGAATATAGATACGATATGGACATATAATGTATCGATAAAAATGGAGAAAATGTAATATGTATTTCTTTGTTTTTGTAATTATGCCAATTCTCAAGTACAAATTTCATAATTATACAAACAATAATAATAATAATAATAATAATAAGTAACAACGTGACTCAAGTTCATAGGTCCCTTTAAGGTACATAGATCTCTTTTAAGTTAGAGACGACATTATAACCAACTAAACAAAATCAGTAATTATACAATCCACTAAGAAAAATAATAATTAGAAATCATAACCAAATAATAGGCCTCCTTGCGTTTGCACTCAAAATGAACATTGCGCCAGCCATGGCTTTTATTGTGCTGCTCTATGCAATCTCCTTGTGGCTATAAAAAATCAATTATATTAGACAAATAGAATCTCAAATTTTGAATCAAGCATGGGGGCACACACACAAAGAAAAAAGAAGGGAAAAATACACAACAAAATTTCATGGTGTATATCACAAAATTTAGGACTTAGCCCATTTATTTTCAGAAATGATTTAGACAACTGCCATAAAGAATAAGAAACAAAAAGGTTGCTCCTATTTGTGGACTGGGTTGCAAATCCAGTTGATCCTAGGATCATTGCGGACAGTGGTATGAGCTGGATCAATCAAGATGACCTCAAAGTATTTGTAAGTCGAGTCCTCGTTGATCCRGTAAGAATTCAKAACCCTGAGACCACCCAATTTCCGGCCAGCACGCTCCTCAACAACTGGTCTCTTGCTGCGATGAAATTTGAGCTGAGTAACTCCCTTGTTTGTGGGTTTGCCATAGACAATACCCTTGGGGACAGGCCTCTTCCTTCACCACGTCTAACACGAACACGGTAGACCACATATCCCTGCTTGGCCTTGTAGCTAAGGCGTCGGGCCTTGTCGGGCCGAGTTGGGTGGGTGACATGCACAACAG
>BMAC01000168.1:1654258-1672202 GCA_014905375.1 Phtheirospermum japonicum
TGATGAATTACTTAAATGCTTAAAATTGGCATGCATTGCAGCTAAATGTGACAAAACAGATTAAGTAAACAAATAGAGGAGCCCACAAATCAAAGAATTATTAATCACCAGTATAACGAAACCTTTCGTGAATAATAAATTAAAAATGGGCAAATATAACAGAAACCTTTAGTGAATTATAACAAACAGATTAAGTAATTCATCTAATTTATAAGCAACATGATATAATGATCAAAGTTTCAATTGGTCAAGAGAAAAAGCCACATAACTATAGTACTAAAATTATCACGGTAATATACAATAAATCATATTTTGTTACTACCTTTATCTAGCAAAGGATGTTCACATTTCTATTTCATTTCTCCATACATTAAAAAGTTGAGGGGATAAGTTGTAGTTTAAGTATTGGTTAGAAAAGAAAAAAAAAAATACTTTAACCGTAAAACTCAGAGGAGTGCTTCCAGCAAGTTCAAAGTTGTAGTCCCATGAGATAGTCTTTGGTATCCTTGTTCCAATCTCTGCATAAATGCAGGCGTCCGGAGAATCAATAGATCTAGAAATGGAAAATAAGTAAACACATATTAGGTAAAAATACTCTAAAGAAACAAAAAGCCTCTTAAGAAAGCAAGCAAATGATAATTTAAGCAAAAAATAAGAAATAAAAATCCTCCTCAATATTATCGGCTCACTTATTAAAGTTTTATGATGAGTCACATTAATGCCAGATATTACACTTCATAACATCTTCCAGGTGCCTTGAACCAACAGAATGGTCTAGGTAAACAGATCTTATTCTAAAACTCAAACTCATTATAATATAACTACAGTTTGCTTATAATATAGAACTTTTAAAGCAATAATATTTTCACCACTGGACTGGAGATATCAAGTACTCTTAGAGCAAGGACACAATCCAATTATTTGTTGACTAAGCTCATAATTATGTTTTTTGACCAAAAACAAACCTTCAGATTCAAATTATCACACCCCATGAGGGACTAATAACCATTGTGTTTAGTGTAGTGGATAAGCCTTAACTCCGAGGGACCACAGAATACACACCAGAGCAAAAGTCGCATGTCGGGCCCTGGATACCGGGCTCAAGAATGTTAGAGCGGCCCGAAACTGAAAACGTATTGAGACAATCGACAAAAAGTTCTAAGCTCAACAAAAATATTGGCCGCCCGTGCGCCTTATAATCATATTTAAGGAATAACTACACTAAAAAAAAGAAAAAGAAATTTCCAAAATTAATTATCAAAGAAAACAAACTACAGATAGTGATAGCTATGTAACCAATCTATTTAACAATAGCAAAATGTAGCACAAAAATTAAGCACCTCGCGTTGTAAATAAACCTTAGCCTGAAGACAACCGGTTTCCTCGATGATTATCACTATGTCGTGCTCAGATAACAGATAATTAATGAAACCTCTCGATTTGAGGCGTCCGTATGAAGTATTTTCTCACTCCGACGAATGAATCTCGCCTCATTTGTCAGGAGCTCATAAATCCTGGCAATTACTGCATTCCTGATATAACTAACTTTGTTGAAGTTTATATCCTGTTTATATACATAAATTCTGAAAAATACGAATAGAATCCAAAAATAGAAAACAGAAAATGAACAGAATCAATATCCGAAAACAGAATCGTGTAAATTTATCAGTTTCCGTATGCAGATGCAAAATGTCTATGCAGTTTATATACATAAATTCTGAAAAAAAATAATGCAATTTATAATAATTTATAACTGAAAAAGAAAACAGAACCATATTTTACAGAAAATGAAAGAAATGCAATATCCGAAAATAAGATTTGTATTTTCTAAAAATAGAAAAGCAGAATTATGAATGTTCTTCGAATGAAATCACACTAATCAATTTCTCGACAAACCTGAGCCAAAGAAACACAATCTTTCAGACCTCGGGCCAGCTCTTGTATCTGAAGATTTAATCAAAACAATAAAAATTTAACGCAAATCACTTAACTGTAACCTTAATTTTCGCAACATTCATTATCTAACAATGAAAAAAAATCAYGAAGTACATATATTATTCAAAATCTATAWATGCGACTAACAATARAAAAGAAGCAATTATACATARTTACGAAGAGGACAAATGAATTTACGAAGCAAGCCCATTAAATATTAATTGTTTCAAACCAAAGAGCCTCTTACACAGACTTCATAAAAATCATCCAAGAAAAAGGCAAAACAATAAATTATTAACCAATAAAAAAGAAAGTAAAAAAAAAAAAGAAACAACATTTTTAAAATAAATATTTTTTACAGCAAAAATATATTACATTCAAATTGAATTGAAATAAGCTTTGTATGTTGATCTTTGATCCTCCTACATGGACTAAAATATTTTTGGTAAAATATTAACTGTTAGGGATTCGTATCACCATTAATATTTTTAATTAAGAGAGAAATACTTTATGATTTGTAAAATTAAAAAAGGATATTCATACTCTCCCAGATTTTTATTTTAGTTAAACTAAAACTCAAATGTGGTAGTTTATTCGATCCTTTCAAATTATGGAATTAAGGTTTTAATTTTCTAAATCAAAAGGTGAAAGTGAGCAGTTGTTTCAGTCAAGAAAATGGTCAGACTAAAGGTGAAAGTGYTAATTTATTATTTTTGCGAATTTATCATTTGGGGATGATTCATAACATAACATATCGGTAAAATGATAAATTTAATAATAAGTAAACCAATTAAAGGGTCTTCATCAAAAATATTGACACTAAGGAAATATAATCAAACATTGAGGATGTGGTTTCTGAACCACCATCAAATGTCGAGATAAATCTTCTTACTTCCATAGCTTTATSTGATGCTTGCTCTTTCGCTAGTCTAGTCTTTTCGAATACCTCCTCCTGCATATATATGACTTAATGTCAGGATGAACATTTATCAGACAATAAGCAAAAAGTAAGATAAAACTGCAATTTTTAACACATATTTCACACATGTGAAGACAAATACCCACAAAATAAAATAATTAAAAAAATATCATCGATGTTTAGTTGTTCCCTTCGATCAAACTGCTCCAAGTCAATAGGAAGCTGAAATTTCAGATCTGGAATTTACAAAATAACTCAAAAACATCCCATATTATCACGAATTTCAAAATATCACATATTAACAAAAKGAAAAGTATTGTTTCTCATTACTCAATCGAAGGGTTTCAAAAAATAAAAAATTGAAGAATTTATCAAAGAATTTCTTGAAAAAAATAAATTAGAAGAATTCTAGATTTGAAATTCACGAACGGAATCTTAGTATTGTTAATCAGTCCAATATGTTTCCGTAACAAAACAAAAAYRGAAATTACTATTATCCGTAATTTCTGCAAAAATTATTCGCATCTTTACAAAATAATGCAAAACATCCCATTCGCAAAACAAAATATATATTATCAGCACAAATCATAAAAATCAATAGCAAGATTGGACAGTGAAACTTAATCACTGATATCATGAACATTTTAGCTTGAAAATTGAAACTGAAAGGGAACTGGTAAACACATATCTATGATTTTACAGA
The DNA here is from genome assembly GCA_014905375.1 of Phtheirospermum japonicum. Classification (NCBI taxonomy): domain Eukaryota; kingdom Viridiplantae; phylum Streptophyta; class Magnoliopsida; order Lamiales; family Orobanchaceae; genus Phtheirospermum; species Phtheirospermum japonicum. Next base: position 1,657,816 of record BMAC01000168.1, read on the forward strand.
TAACATCGCATATCTAAATCACATCACACAAATATGATAAAAAAATAGGCATAATCTAGTACTCATAAATACAAATATCATGTTAAAAAATCACCCGATCCTAGTTAGGTAAATGATCTAGTGCAGTGCCCTTGTGTGTACCCATGCGAACATCAAGTTAAATAATCTAGTACCCATGCGAACATCATGTTAAATAATCTAGTACCCATGCGAACATCAAGACCTGTAGAAGAATTAAAGAAAATTTATCCAGTTATCTAACTGTTTTTGGGCAAAACCTGTAAACTCCGGGAAAGATTGTGACTTTTTAGAAGCCACATATCATCTTGTGACATGTACTTATGACCCAGCATTACAAAACAAATTAAGCAAAACCTCTAATCAAATATATCATAACAACTTCTCTAATAACCCTGTAATGGTAAGTTGCTGTTAGTTGACTTTTCGGAAGGCCCATATCATCTTGTGACATGTTTCCCGTCTTAAGATCCTTAACTACAAACAAAAACTAAGCCATAACCTCTAACCAAATATATCATAATGACTTCTCCAATAATTGTGCATTGGTAAGTTGCTGTTAAGTTGGCTGAACAATGTCAAGCCCTGCAATGTGGCAACARTGGRTGATGCAGMCARACTGAACAMAAAATGMASCTATGGAAATGACTCCGACTATACCTCATTTGMTGCATGCAGTGTTAGGAAGCCAATTTTCACCTCACCACAACATAAAAAGTGATGCTTGTAGTTCAAGCCATAAACTCACACCTTCATAACTTCAGACTCGTGAATAATGAGGAAAATAAAAACATATTCAGAAGAATAAGTTCAAAACACATCACAAAGATTCATAAACACAACAACATAAAACACTCTTTTGGGAAAAGTCAAAAAACTAACATTGAACTCAATCCACTCCACTCCAAACTACAATCCCGCAAATTGCTGATTAAAACACTGACATGCAGATCACATACTTAAATACCCAATCAATTCCAATTAGTTCCTTCTAAATCAAGCCAATAACAATCCAGAAACGGATTAAATTCAACATAAACTGAAACCCTAGCCAACAGATCCAAACCCAAATAATAAATTACTTTTACCATTCATTAGTTCATTTATATTACCTTATTGTACTTCTTCGCCGGCCGTCCTCTCGCCAAAGACCTGAGAGAATTTCCACTCCAGTGGCGCAGGTGGACCCGACGCAGATGATGCCACCTCTCCACCGTCACCACCACCGTTCATTCTTCTCGAATACCCAGAAATAACCCAGAATCAAAGCAACARCAATAAAAATATAAATATTTAAATGGAAAATCAGAAATGAACACACTGGTTTTGCTTTTCTCCATTTCCTATTCTCACTTCATTCAAAAAAACGATTTAGGTTTTAGAAATTGGAAAARGATCGGAATGTTGGATTCAGATTCGACCATGTTTTTCCAGTGTGAATGCAAATACACTTATCACTTGGTCTGCTTCTCCAGACCAAACCAAACTGCCGCCAACCTTTAGACCTAAAATAAGCAACCTTTGTTCATTGAAAATTGAATCGAGAACTTGGATAGACAAAAGAATAAAAAATACCTACGGATCGAATAAATATAAAGAGATACTTCAAATAATTACAGATCTCGAATTTATGTAAAAATGATTTTTTAAAAACTCTTTCCAAAAAAAAAAAACCCGCAGTGTACAGTTAAAATAGAATCGATAAGCGAACAACCAAAATCCATCAATTTACGGAAACCATAAGATAACAAAAAATACATATTCTCTATTTACCTGTGTTCATCATTGGACCAAGACAAAAAACGGTGTAAAAGGACCATGCAGCAGCAATCCTGAAGGAGCAGTCCATGCTGCAGTCCCATGCACAAGCATGCAGAGCAACACATCTCATCCAGTTTTGTCCCATTAGCTGTCACATGAGCTGTTCTATTTTGCACCGTTAATTTTCTAGGTTTTCAGCTCATCGCTCATGTGTTTCCACGTGTCCTCCTCAGCCTAGGGTTTAGTGTATTCAGCCACCCTATATAAGGAATGGTTGATGGATGTATTTCTCAATCAATCAATGCAGTTTATTCCATACATGTGAAAATGTTTGTTTTGGTTCAAAAGCTTTCTGCTTTATTTATGTTGAATCCTACCTATTACCTTTTGTGGTATCAGAGCTGAAAAGCTCTGATCCGAATCCTTAATACAGCTTTTGCTTTTCTTCTTTCAATAAAGGATGGCAGCTGATCCACTTGCAGCTGTCTCCAACCCCACCACTCAAATTACCCAACCGGTTTCACTCCAGTCACAATTAATTGGTGTCAAACTCAATGAATCAAACCACCTTATCTGGAAACAGCAAGTTCTTGCAGCTATAAGAGGATACGGATTAGAGCACTACATTGATGGCTCCACTCAACCTCCAGCTCCCCTCTTACCAGGAACATCTCTTGAGCCAAATCTGCCTAACCCTTCATATTCATTATGGAATAGGCAAGATCAGCTCCTAGCTTCTTGGATCTTGTCTTCTTTATCAGAGAGTGTGTTGGTTACCACAGTAGGCCTAACCACAAGTCAAGAAATCTGGCAATGCCTTGAGAAAACTTTTGCTAGCCAAAATGATGCTAAGATCTTGCAGTACAGACTTCAGCTACAAACTATCAGGAAGGATAACATGTCAATGAGAGAGTATTTAAACAAGATCAAAGGGTGCTGTGATCTCATTGGTTCAGCAGGAGAGAAAGTTAGTGAAAGGGATCAACTTTTATACATCCTATCAGGTTTACCTCAAGACTACAACCCTGTGCTGGTATCTTTATCCACAAAGATACCACCTTGCACTCTGATGGAGGCATATTCAGTGCTATTGAGCTTTGAAACAAGGATTGAAGGTGCAGAAGGATCTTACAGCAACACTACAAGTGAAAATGGAGCTTTTTCAGTTAATTTCACTACACAAGGTCAAGGAACTAGAGGCAATGTAAGGGGAAGAGGCAGGAACAGTCCCTTTAATCATGGGAACCGAGGTCAAAGAGGTAGAGGGAGCTTCAGAGGTAGAGGAAGAGGATATGACAACTCAAGAGCTAGGTGCCAAATCYGTCACTATAATAATCACACTGCTGATAAGTGCTTTTATAGAACAGATCTCAGTTTCACCCCATCTAACAGAAACAACAACAATAACAGCAGCTCCTATGGATCCAACTACACTCAAGGCTCCTTTGGAAATCACAATGTGAATGTGGCTAATACTACAAATAGTGACTCACAATCTGTTGGAGATCTTAATTGGTATCCAGACTCAGGAGCAAGCAGCCATGTGACTTATGATCTTGGCAACCTCAACATAGCAGCTGATTATCATGGAACAGACAAAGTGCAAATAGGTAATGGCACAGGTTTGAGTATCAATCACTATGGTAATTCCACTGTTCAATCCTCTGAAGCATCTTTCCCTCATTCATTTATCCTTAAAAATCTAYTCCATGTCCCTCACATAACCAAAAATCTAATCAGTGTTAGTCAGTTTGCTAAGGACAACCATGTTTTCTTTGAATTTCATCCCAATATTTGTCTTGTGAAGGATCAGGGAACAGGAATAGTGCTTCTCCAAGGGATGGTTAAGGATGGACTSTACAGCTTCAATCTTATTAATTCCAAATCAAGACCTCATCAACTGCCAGAAAGACATTCCAATAAAGGCCATCTAGCTGTTAACTCCTTAGAAGTTAAGAATAAGCCAAGTTTAGAACTCTGGCATTCTAGATTAGGCCATGATTCTTTTGATATTATTAAAAGGGCTCTCATCCATTGTAATATCCCTTTTTCTATTAATGAAAACATGTCTTTGTGTGTTCCATGTTTGCAATCTAAATTYCATAAGCTTCCTTTCCCTGATTCTGAATCCAGTTATGGGCTGTTTGACCTAATACACACTGATTTATGGGGACCTGCACCAACAAAATCTTTCGTTGGTTTCAATTATTATGTCAGTTTTATTGATCATGCTTCTAGATATACTTGGCTATATTTACTCAAACAAAAATCAGACACTCATCAAGCCTTCATTCATCTTTTCAAACTCATTGAAACTCAATATAACAAGCATATCAAGGCTGTTCAAAGTGATGGTGGAGGAGAATTCACAGCCTTGTCCAAATTCTTTCTTGATCATGGGATTAAACACATAATGTCTTGCCCTTATACCCCTGAGCAAAATGGGCTTGCTAAAAGGAAACACAGGCACATTATAGAGGTAGGTTTGGCCCTTTTAGCAACATCTCACATCCCTCAAAGACACTGGGATTCAGCCTTTACTACTGCAGTTTATCTGATCAACAAGACTCCCTCCAAACATCTCAGTTACAAAAGCCCTCATGAAATTCTTACCAAATCAAAACCTGACCTCAACCACCTCAGAGTTTTTGGATGTAAATGCTATCCTTACATGAGACCTTACAATTCCAATAAGCTACAATTCAGAAGCATGGCTGGAACCTTTTTAGGCTATAGCAACTCACACAAGGGTTACAAAGTCCTTTTGCCTAATAACAAACTTCTTATCACTAGACATATTGTTTTTGATGAAAACTCTTTTCCCTTTTTTAAAGGAAACAGTAATACCATTTCCACTCCCTCTGCCACTTCTGCTATACCATTTTTACCTCAAAATACTGAACAAATCACTTTCTTTCCTTCAAATGATCCACCTCCTTTAACCTTTGATCATACTGACTCCACTTCTCAAGAAACAACTCAGCAAGCTCACTCCTCTAATCACTCACATAACAACCATAACCCTGACCAAGACACCAGTTCCTCATCACCTCATGAGCTTCAGAGTGGCGGAATTTATGTGGACTTGCCTATTGATAGTACTCATATGCCTTCTGCTATTGCCATTAATCTTGAATTGCAGGAACCACCAAATAATGAACAAAGAGGCCATCATATGACCACCAGATCAAAATCTGGAATTTACAAGCCCAAGGCCTATCAGGTATCTGCTTTTGTGCAGGAACCAAATAACTTAAATGAGGCCTTGAACAGCCCTGAGTGGAAAAGTGCAATGCAAGAAGAGTTGGATGCCCTTTCAAGAAATCAGACTTGGACTCTTAGTACTCTGCCTCCTAACAAGCAACTTATAGGATGTAAATGGATTTATAAAGTTAAGAAGAATGCTGATGGGACTTTGAACAGGTACAAGGCAAGGTTAGTTGCTAAGGGCTACACACAAACTCCAGGGTTTGATTTCACAGAAACTTTCAGTGGTGTTGTTAAGCCATCTACTATCAGAGTTGTATTGGCTATAGCTATTTCTAAATCCTGGTGTATCAGGCAACTTGATGTGGCAAATGCTTTCCTGGATGGTGACTTAGAAACTGATCTGTACATGACACAACCACCAGGCTTTGAAATTGGGAACCAGAGGAACCTTGTTTGCAGATTGAAGAAATCTCTATATGGCCTTAAACAAGCCTCAAGAGCCTGGTCAGATAAACTGAATTCAGTCCTCCAATCCATGGGTTTTAATGCTTCAAGGGCAGAGAACTGTTTATTTTACAAACATACAAACAGCTCAAGCATGATCATCATGTCATATGTTGATGACATCATTGTGACAGGGAATAAAAGGGAGGAGGTGCAGAGTTTTATTCAACATCTTAGCAATCATTTTACATTGAAAGACATGGGAAATATACACTACTTCCTTGGAATAGAATTCAGACAAACAAAGGATGGATTATTCCTTTCTCAAGAAGGATATATCAGAGACCTGCTCAAAAGAGCATGCATGGCTAAAGCAAAAGGGATTGCTACACCTATGATCACTAATGCACCTCTGTCCAAACACACAGGATGTCCTATCCCTAATGCCTCTACTTACAGAAGCTTGGTAGGAGCTCTTCAATATGTAACAATAACCAGACCTGAGCTATCCTACAGTGTGAACAAAATCAGTCAATACATGCAATCTCCTCTTGATAGTCACTGGAAGGCATTGAAAAGAATATTTAGATATCTTGCAGGAACCATTAATCATGGCTTGGAGTTCAAGGCATCATCATCAACTCAGCTTGTGGCWTTTACAGATGCTGACTGGGCTAGTGACCCTGATGATAGAAGATCAACTTCAGGTTTTTGTATWTATATGGGAGGAAACTTGATCACTTGGAGTTMAAAGAAACAAACTGTTGTTTCTAGAAGCAGCACAGAGGCTGAGTTCAGGGGATTAGCCAAGGTGACCTGTGATTTGATATGGTTRCAGTCWTTRTTCAAGGAGTTGAAAATAACACAGACTCAACCTACTATTGTATGGGTAGATAACTTGAGTGCTGTCTCTTTTGCTAAAAATCCWGTGCACCACTCCAGGATGAAACACCTAGAGATTGACCTACACTTTGTCAAAGAAAAAGTGAGAGATGAAATCATCAAAGTTCAACATGTGCCAGCCTTTGATCAGATTGCAGACATTTTTACCAAACCATTATCCAAACAATCCTTCATTCGGTTAAAGGAAAAATTGATGGTCATGCCTTGCCCCTCATTCGGATTGAGGGGGCCTGTAAAAGGACCATGCAGCAGCAATCCTGAGGAGCAGTCCATGCTGCAGTCCCATGCACAAGCATGCAGAGCAACACATCTCATCCAGTTTTGTCCCATTAGCTGTCACATGAGCTGTTCTATTTTACACCGTTAATTTTCTAGGTTTTCAGCTCATCACTCATGTGTTTCCACGTGTCCTCCTCAGCCTAGGGTTTAGTGTATTCAGCCACCCTATATAAGGAATGGTTGATGGATGTATTTCTCAATCAATCAATGCAGTTTATTCCATACATGTGAAAATGTTTGTTTTGGTTCAAAAGCTTTCTGCTTTATTTATGTTGAATCCTGCCTATTACCTTTTAAACGGATTAATTAAAAAAAATCTTAAAATATTTCACAGAACCACCAATTACGTATTCGAATAATGTTACCTGTCTGAACAACCCAAAAAAAAAAAATTTGTAATAAACCATAATAACAGTAATCGTATATTTCAAGAACCACCAAATAAAAGAGATCTGTTGAATACTTACAAAAAAAATAGTCCGACATTAAACCTAGTGAACTGGAATAGTAAAATAAGAATACAGAGTTGTTCAAAAAAATCGGAAAATCACATACCGTTTGCTTTTTGATAATCTGGGATTTATAAGATCTAAAAAAAATAAAAATAAAAATCTGGATTTCATCAGATCTAAATATAAGATCTAAAAAAATGGAAACCACGAAAATCGATTTTTTTATTAAACCAAATAATTGAAAGACCAAAATTTTCCAGATCTGATAATCCCTTAAAAAATCGCGAAACGTTACAGGAGAGTGAACTGGATTTGACGAATACTAATACATAATTGTTCAATAAAATCATAAAACCACATACCATTTGCTTCTTGAAATTTCCCATCATAGAAGGTTGGGACTAACACGGCGGAAGGTGACATAATTGAAGGATGATCAAAAAATTAGGAAGTTTTCATGTGTGAATTCGACAGATGAAAACAGAAGGAGGAAAAAAACAGAAGAAGAAAATACTACTGGAGAAATAGGAGAAGAAAACAGAAGAAGAAAAAACGGAGGAAAAAAATAATAGACGGAGGAGAAAAAAAATGAGAAAAAAAAGGTGGGCTACAAAATTAACAAAAATAACAAAAAAAAAGTTGTTATTTATAGGGGTTCAAAATTTTGAACTCATCCCAAAATAAACCCCATATTAACCACAACACGACACGTCATTTTTGGCCTCTTTTGATTGGTACACCTCAGCCCCGGATTACTCTAATTGCAACACGTCAACGTTAATAGTTAACACTATTAAAAAAATGGAGGATATTAGTTCCTTTAGTGGTTTGGAAATTCGGTGGTGTTTTTTTTTCCCTCTATTTATTATCTAAACTAGTTTAACACACGTGTTTTATAAAAGATTAATCAAAAAATAAATATAAAAAATATTTTTGTTCATTGTAGAATTTTTAAATCTAAAAATATGATTTTTAAAAGATATTATATCCTCAACTCGTGTCTTGTACCGACGTCTTGTTACTATTTATTAATTATTATTTTTTATTGTTAAATAATTTCTTATTTCAATGTTTTAACTCATTAATAATATTTTATTTACATACTTAAATAAATTCAAAACTCGTCGCATGCTCGACCCGTGTCTAATTTCTATTAATTAATTATTATTACTAAATATCTTTTATAAATTAATTTTTAGATTTAATTTTATAATAAATTTTAATTACATACTTATAAGAATTCAGAAGATGTTATGTTTTCAACTTGTGCCGTATTGTACCGATATATAATCAATATTATTAATTATTATTATTAAAATTTATATTTCTTATGATTAGATTGTAATTTTTAATAAATTATTTACATACTTACATTATTTTAAATAACTCGTAACTTATTTATATCGTATATTTGAAATCCTAAGAATAAAAGTATTTTAATTTTTATTATAAATACAACTTATTTATATTATTAATAAATAATTAAGTTTTTTTAATTAATATTATCTTATAAGTAATTTTCTTTTTAATTAAAATAAGTAAAAAATCTAATTATATGACTTTTTATATATTTATATTAGAATAATAAAAGGAAATATTGAATTATATAAAATATAATAAAAATATTAAATTAGTTAAATATAGAAAAAAAGGTTATGAAAAATATAATAAATTAGATAAATATTAGAATTTATATATTTTATTAAGTCTCTAAATCTCCAAAATTCGCCAAGTAAGCAATGGAACCACCAGAAAATTACACGTCAACTCGAAGCTTCCTAAGCAGACACGTATGATATAAATCTTTTTATTTAGTATTTAGGTGAGATTAGAATTAGAAAAATGAGACTCCAGGTGCTTTAATACCCTGTTTTTTTCTTTGGTATGAGATTAGAAAGACTTAATTACTTATTCAAAATTATTAGGTATTTGAATGATGTACTGAATCATGCGATTGTAAGATTTTTTTTTAATTTTTTATCTTTTTTTAATTTTGCAATCTTCCGATTTTTGTTTATTCTATATATGTGGATATATTTATAAATTTTTAAAACAACTTATTTTTCTATATATGCGATTTTTGTTTAAATAATTTTTAATCAGACCTTTCTTCCAAAACCAGCATCACAAATTCCTTGAGCCAGTAATTTATATTTTGTTTATGGATCGCATGTTTGTTCCATAGCCTCCAAAAATGCGATCTCTGAAAAAGCTAATCTCTCTCTCATTGTAATCACGTATTGGTTTTATTGATTATGATTGTGATGTGCATTCTTTTAAATCTGTATCGATCTTGAGGAATTCAGGTCTAAATTAGATGAATCCTTGGATTTTTTTTATACATGTTAATCAGAATGATTAATAGCAATTCAAATAAGGGCACGATATAAAGCTATGCTCGAAGATGAAAAACATTCTAGGAATAGGCATCTCCATAAAAAAGGGAATTAGTGAAAAACTCTAGCCTTCTTCTCGCCTCTAGATTATTGGGGATAGTTGTGCAAAAAAACTTTCATGGTAAGGACCGAATACAATCTACTGACTTGTGTTGTCTAAACAAGTATATACAGTTTAGATCTTTCTCTAACAGATAATTTGATATACAAATAAAGAAAATAAAGAAAATATAGATGTAAAAAAGCAAACCAACTCCGCATCTTGTTGTGATATCTTTAAATTGTGTAATTTTGTAGGAATTTATTGTAAACTGGTGTGAATTGTTGCTGTATACGTAGAGAAAAAATGGGGGGGGGGGGGGAAGGGGGGGAATAGAGATTAGGGAGGAAAAAACTTGGTAGGTAGAGACAATATAATTCTTAGCTTATCCTTCCACAAATATCTTTCCCTATTTATAACTATAGGGGGGACCATTATCACAAGATACCCTAATTGAAATAATTAAACAAGCTGTATAATAAGCCCAACAACATAATTAAACTTTTCAGCCCATTATCCATTAATTAGAAGCCCAGCATCCCAACCCAGCGCCTCAGTCCGCTCCAGCCCGCTTGGCAGCCCGTTGACCCGATCCGTACCCGTTTCTCATTTCTTATCCACATCTGTGCCCGTCTCTCTCTCCTCAAACACAAAAATCGTGCCTTTCTCTTCCAATTGACCTAGCTTCCCGTCCCTCTGGCCGATTTCACTCGTTTCGGCCTTCTCCGGCCTCACATTCATAACAATACCCTCCCAATTTTTAGATCCTTGACCGCAAGGATCGAAAGTTGGGAACTTTTTAACAATTAGCTTCTTGTCCTCCCACGAAATCATACCCAAATTAGGGTTTCCCCACTCCACCAGCACTTGTTCAATTTCCTCCCCCCTTCTGTTAACAATCCGTCTGCCTAAAACTCGGTGGGGTGCAATTCGAAAGATTCCATCAGCGTCGACCTTCGGCAGCTCTTCAAGAGGTAAAGTGTCTACTTTAATCTTCTTTTTCAACAAAGATACATGAAAAACTGGGTGTATTTTAGATTCTTAGGGTAATTGTAACTTATAGGCCACTTTCCCAATTTTTTGTATAATAGTGTACGGGCCGTAGTACTTGGAGGCTAGCTTCAAGTTCTTGCGAAGGTGAAGGGAATTCTGCTTGTAAGGCTGAATTTTCAGGTATACCTCATCCCCTAATTCAAAGTGTCTATCTGTTCTGGTCTTGTCTGCATTTGTTTTCATGCGGTTTTGGGCATGCAATAAGTTTTCCTTTATCAGCTTCAGCATGATTTGTCTCTATTGCATTAGGTCCTTAGCCTCCCAGTTTTGTGCATCCAAATAGGGCCCTGTAGATAAGAGAGGGGGTACATATCCATATAGGGCTTGAAAGGGTGTCATCTTTAACCTAGTGTGGTAATTTGTGTTATACCAGTGCTCAGCAAGTGATATCCACTTGATCCACTGCCAGGGAGCAGTACTAGTCATGCACCTTAGGTAGTTTTCAAGGCACTGATTCAACCTCTCTGTCTACCCATCTGTTTGGGGGTGGTAAGCTGATGAAAGATTGGGCTTTAACCCTAACATCTTGAATAAGTCCTTCCAGAATGTGCTAGTGAAAACCTTATCCATGTCTGATATGATGCTTACTGGTAGGCCATGCAACTTGTAAATGGTGTCCAAAAATATTTTGGCTATGGTCTGTGCTGTGTAGGGATGAGAGAGTGGTATAAAGTGGCCATACTCAGTAAACCTATCAATCACCACCAAGATCACATCTTTCCCTCCTAATTTAGGTAGCCCCTCTACAAAATCCATTGAAATATGTGTCCAGGTCTATTCACGATGCCCTTCATTATCTGTTTTGTTCCTCATGCATACATCACATGATTGCACCATCTTAGCAACGTCACCCTGCATCTTAGGCCAATAAAAATCCCTTTCAGCCTCATGTAAGTTCCATTTACCCCAGAGTGGCCACCATAAGCTGATTCATGAATAGTTGATAAGATCTGTCTCCTGACCTTGTCCTTGTCCCACTACTAGTCTGCCTTTGTACCTCAGTACCCCACCACTGGCTGTGTATTCTGGAAAAAGGGTAGGATTTAGACTCTTAGCAGTTATGATCTTATTACAGTGAGGGTCATTAGCATAGGTAGCTACCACATCTTGCACCCAATCTGGAATCACCTGAGTGATAGCCTCACATCTGTTCTCAACCTCTTCTCTCCTTGATAAAGCATCTGCTGCTCTATTCTCAACCCCCTTTCTGTATTGAATCTCATAGGCCCACAAATATCAGTATGTATAAGTTTTAAGACATCTGAAGTCATGTTGGCTACAAGTCTCCTTTTATTGGTTTGTTTTCCCTTAATACAATTAACAAAAATCTCATAGTTTCTAAAATCTAAAGGATCGAGAATTTCGTTATACACAAGTCTTTCAATTCTCCATTTGAAGATATGACCCAGTCTCTTGTGCCATAACGTAGCTGAATTTTCATTGGTTAATTTCCTTTTCACACTTCGTGTGTGTAGATGTAGAGATTTATTAAATGAAGCAATAATATTTAGTGAATAAAGATTATCGTAACTTGATAAAGAACCAGAACCAACAAATTTTGAATCATGAAACATACTAAATTTTCCACTTCCAAATGAACAAGAATAACCAAATTTGTTCAAAACAGAAATAGAAGTCAAATTTCGTCTAAATCACGGAACAACAAATTTCTCATCAATATCCAAATAATATCCAGTCTTTAATAATAATCTAAATTTTCTTATTGCTTCAACTTCAACTGTCTTGCCATTGCCCACATAGATGTATCTTTCACCATCACTTGCCTTTCGACAATGAAGGCAACCCTGCATAGACACACTGATGTGAGTTGTTGCACCAGAATCTATCCACCATCACTTGGCTTTCGACAATGAAGGCAACCCTGCATAGATGTATCTTCTTATATATATATATATATATATATATATATATATATATATTATATATATATATATATATATATATATATATATATATATATATATATATATATATCACCCTATATATTAATGCAAAATCCTCCTAACCTATGTGTCTGCTTCGTATGCTTCGATTGACAAAAAAAAAAAAAAATTGGTGGCTTCATTTTGCTTATGTGTCATCCGAGCCTAATATTTACCTAATTTAATACTTTTCTTTTTATTGTATCTTACTTAATTTAATTCTTTTATTATATTTTTCCTTATTCAATACTTACCTTTGATTCTCCTAATATAAAAGTAGAAATAAGTCATATATAATTAGTAGATAATATCTAAATTAATTATTTTAATTAAAATAAAAACTACATATGAATAATTTTAATTAAAAAAAACTTTATTATGAAAATAATTAAATAAGTTTTATTGATAATATAATTTAAAATAATTTTATTTTTGGAGTTTCAAATTATATATAGGTAAATTATGAGTTATTAACAATAATTTAAGTATGTAACTAAATATTAGTAACGTATTCAATCTAAACATAAAAATATTAAATTATATGCTAATAATTAATAAACATTGATTAGACACCAGTACAATGCGACACGGGATGAGAGTATGACATATTTTAAATATCTCAAAGTATGTAACTAATAATTATTAATGAATTAATTCTAAACATTAATATATGAGATGATTTAATAATAATAATTAATAAAATAGATATTAGACACGAGTTTAGAATGCGACGCCTTTTAAAATTTTGTAAGTATGTAACTAAGATTATTAATGAATTTAATTTAAACATCAAATATAAAATTATTTAATACTTATAATAATTAAAAAATAGATTAAACATGTACAAGGCACGAGTTGAGAATAAACTATTTTAATTTTTTAGTTTAAATTTAAAATTCAGTAATTATCATAAATACTTCTTATATTTATATTTTGATAAGTCCCGTTTAATACACGGGTGTTAACAAGTATATACTAATGCAAAATCATCATAATCTATGCGTCTGCTTCGTATGCTTCGTATGCTTCGCTTGCATAATTAAAACATTTGGTGTTTTGGTTGCTTATATGCCATTCGAGCCTAATTTATATCTAATTTAATATTTTTTTATTGTATCTTGCCTAATTTAATACTTTCTTTTTATTATATTTAGCCTAAACTAAGAGTTTTTTTTAAATACATATTTTGTCTAATTCATTAATTCTCTTTTATAATCCTAATATAATAACATAAATAAGTCATATATAATTAGTAGAAAAAAAAAAATCTAAATTGATTATTTTAATTAAAAGGCAAATTACATATGAAATATTTTTAATTACAAAAAAAAATTATTATGAAAATAATTAAATAAATTGTATTTATAATAAAAGTCAAAATAGTTTAATTTTGAAATTTTAAATATTCTATATACGTAAATTATGACATATTTAAAATTATTTGAATATATAATTAAATATTAATAATTAACTCAATCTAAATATAAAAAAATGAAATTATATAATAATAATTAATTAATAGACATGACATAATGCGAGAAGGCTTGAGAGTATGACATATTTTGAATTTCTCAAAGTATGTAACTATAATTACTAACAAAATTAATCTAAACATAAAAATATAAAATAATTTAATAATAATTAACTAATATAGATTAGAGACGGGTTGAAAATCTGACATCTTTTGAATTTTTATAAGTATGTAAATATAATCATTAACGAATTTAATCTAAACATTAATATATAATATTAACCAATAATTATAATAATTAATAAACTGAATAGGGCACGGGTTGATAACACATCCTTTCAATTTTTATTTTAAATTTTAAACTTTATAATTTTCACAAATATTTTTTATATTTAGTTTTTAATAAATCCTTATATA
>BMAC01000168.1:1676316-1700563 GCA_014905375.1 Phtheirospermum japonicum
TATATATATATAAGGATTAGGTTCAAATGAGAACCATGTCCTTATATGTGAACATAGGGTCAATTATGGGCCTCAAATCCAATTAAATGGATGGATCAGACTTTTTGCGTATTTCCTTATTTGATTAAAAGCATTAGAATTGTATAATAAAAGCACTATTGGTGTATATAACTAAAATATCAATAAAGCACTGTGATTGTATAATAAAAGTACTGCTGGTATATGATAAAAGCACTAGTTCGCAGATTCACATATAATGACATGGTTCTCATTTGAACCCACCTCTACATATATACATATAATACTTGATGGGCCTTAAGAGGCGGTTCTTCTATAGAACCAGATAGGGCTCCATCATGGAGCCCTATAGATGACATGACATTCACAAAAGCCTTCTAATTATTTCTTTTTCTCTTTTCTTTTATATATACATGGTGGGTGAATGTCATGTCATCTATGGGGCTCCGTAATGGAGTAGGGGTGTAAACGGGTAGGGTAGGGTGCGGGTACGGCCATACCCGTACCCTACCTGCAACTAATTGACCCTACCCTATTACCCGATTTTCGTTATCGGGTAGGGGTACGGATATTTACCCGTCGGGTATCGGGTACCCATCGGGTAAACGGTTACCCGAATATATTAATTAAATTAAAATGTTATTTAATTAAAATAATTTTTTTAGTTTTTAATACCAACACTAATTTAGTACTATAAATCATAATTATATATATATATAATCATGTTTTACTATATTTTGTTTGAATTATTTTAATTCATTTAAGATTATTTTTTTTAAGAATTTGAAATTATTTTAAGAGTATTAAAAAATATTATTAGTTTCCCGAACAACAATAATTTTAAATACTCTATACTAAAATATTTTAAATATGTTATAATTATTTATGTGAAACATAATATGATATATAGTATAAATGTAATAAATAATATTTTATAAATTTTTGATATTTGATCATAATATGAAACATGATAGCATGATATACATTTTATAATATTTGAATTAGATATAAATAAATTATGTTAATATATTACATAAAAATAAGTGTGTTAATAAAAATATATAAATTTATAAAACTAACTATTATACATATTATATTATTATATTCATATATTTAAATTTGTAATAAATATCGGGTAGGGTATAATGCGGGTAAACGGGTAGGGTACGGGTAGGGTACCTACTAATGTACAAATCGGGTAGGGTAACGGGTACAAACTTCGTACTCGTACTTTACCCGTACCCGACATTGTAGCTTGCGGGTACTATCCTTATCCGATCCGTTATCCAATTTTGATGTGTTTTACCCTATCCAAATCACCGAGTACTCTACTCATCGGGTAAAATTGACAACCCTATAATAAAATCTTATCCGGTTATATCGAAAAATTGCCTTTAGAGGTTGCGCCTCTCAATAATATTGCTTGAAATTGAGGCAATTTGCAAAAGCATAAGCCAACAAACTCGGAACTCCCCTTCAACTTTGAAAAAAAAGAAAGGTTAAAAGCTCCCCTTTTTTATTTTGTAGCCGTCACTGGCAACCGAATACACAAAGCCAAAATTCTTTTTTTTTTTTTTTTTTTGAAAGTTTGAATTCATAATGAGCATCAATTACAAGCAACGTGTTTTAAAGTCAAATCATAATCCATAAACAAGGTTGGTTTGTAATGCAAAAGACTTGGTGGGCCTAGAACTGTTCTTCTGGTTTTCATTCACATTGCTCCAAAATTTATTGTAAACCCATACCCAAAACAGCAGTTCAAATACACATATCGAAAATCAATTGATCCATAATTTCAGAAAATAAAACTTAATAAATAATAAAATTCTATATATTATTCAATTCCCAATAACTCAATATAATCGCCTCTCATACCACTTGTTAAATAATAAAATTTTAGTGAAAGTCATCTCTATATGCTCTCTTTTGACGATGGGATACAAAATAGAATAGTTGATGGTGCTACGTATGACCTAGGACCATAATTCTTATAAACTTGAGTCATCTAGGGTTTACCGATTTTAGCTATTCATTAAAATAGATAACACATTAAATTATCTACACATTAAAGACCACACCCTTTAAATACATTGCTTCCTTACAATCCACAATATATAATTATTTCACGCATAAACCCAATGTTGGATTAATGATTCAACAATATATATATATATATATATATATATATATATATATATATATATATATATATATAACAAACGTCTGTTTATAAATTGATGCATTTACAATTTATGTACCACTTTTGTCTAAACTTGTGAAAGTTTACATAAGCGTGTTTAAAGTGCTCTGTGCATTGACTACTTTTTCATACTAGTTAATTGTAATCTAAGTACCAATTAATATACCAAGTTCGTTGCCCTAAAACATGAATCCTGGATTTTTATAATTTTATCAAAAAATTTAGGAGGATAACACTATTCATATTAAATTATTCGATGTTTGTTTTATATGATTTGTTAATTAGTAGAATTATTCTAATCTTATATTTGTTGTCTTGAATTACAAGGGATTAATAGCCAAAAGATAAATTTACCCCACCCTTCAATCCTCATGTCTATTTTGTGCAAAGATGAGGGTATAACGGTGTTTTCGAACCGTGGACAAAGCTGGACAAAATTATCTCACCCCTCAGCTCAGATTATTTATCACACATTAGTGGGACCTTATCATGAGCCGGCTGTTATCCACTGGGCCTCAATCCATACAACCAAATGAAGGATATAACTTGATATCCAGCACTATCCTATCGTATCCTCCCAAGCAAACGAAGCCTAAAACTAATATGTATCCTCTCGGTCACTAGCTACAATATCTAGCGATAAACATTTCTAAATAAATATGTCTCATTAATTCAATAGGAATACAAATTAACACTGTTGCTTATAATACAAAATTAATTAAATTTGGCAATTACATTTAAAAAGCTTATATAATCTATATATATAAAATATATTTATATAAATTGTCTGTTGTATACACAAGACAAAGACAAGTCACCAAACAAGTCCTATAAGGGATCGGATACCCAGGCTGAGTCTCTTTCAATTGTCTGGTTCAATCAACTATAATTGTCACACGTATCCTAGATGATATACTAGAAACCTAATCTACAGGTCACATTCAATATCTCATCCATGACCATGATGAACACCATAAATTGCACCAGTTGCAACTAAAAAAAAAAAAGAGCTTCCTTTTTTCTTGCATTTCTTTTGATTTCCTTGATTTTTCTTATTTTTTTCTTTCTCATATTGATTGTGTACACTTGTTAAATCAAAACAAGAAACTTAAAAAATGAGTTTCAAAATTTACAAGTATGCATCTTTCTGCGAAATCATGTATGATCTTTCATCCAAGCTGGTGAGCATTTTCTCTAACATCATTTTTATTTAATAATTTATTTATATTATTATTATGATTATGATATGGGTTCTAAATGTACCACACACACATTGGAGTTGCATATATGCAGAGGATACCGGTTGAGTTTGCAAAAAAATATGGGGAAATTATTCCTAAAGAGGCCCTTCTGATAAGAGAAAAATATGGAAAATGCTGGAAGGTGAAGATCGAACCATTTGATGGCTGTTTATGCTTCGCAAATGGGTGGCCCAAGTTTTTGAAGGATAACGGTGTGTGTGAATTAGATATCGTTGTCTTCGTCTTAGAAAAAGGATCAACTGTCCGAGTTACTATTTATGGCAAAAATGGACTCAAGAAACCACTTCCATGCTGCCCTGGACCTTCCACTCAAGGCCAGTGCTTTTTTTTTTTTCCATCTCCATATGATAGATATATTTAAGTAATTGGTTTTTTTTCTATGAAAGACATTCTAAATTTCTTAGTTCTGTTATTTTTAGTGCAAAATATGTTTTCTGGTATTTGGTTTAATTGAGCACAAACCTTCAACATATATAATCATGCCTTTTTCTAAAGAATAAATTATTATTATTATTATTATTATTATTGTGTTTTTTGTTTGGACTCCAAGCCTTTTTTAACTGAATGATTAGTGACTCTTTTCTTTGGTGTGATTTCATGTTATATAGATGTGGTGAGCAACAACATGATCCTTTTGGAATTAATTTTCTAACAAATGCGCAATAATTAAAACAGGTGAGAGTGACGATGATGATGTGGTTGAGATCAAAAGCTTTTCAACAGTCCTTGATAAAATGCACCACAAGTACTGCTTGGTACATGTTTTCCAATTACCGTCTGATTTATTCATTCATTTCTCTTACTTAATTAATTAACTGTTCAAATATACGCTTGGTTTCAGAATATTCCGACGGGTTTTGTCAAGAAGGCAGGAATAGTTCTCAATTTGTGTTGGTCGAAAACACCCTTTTTGTTACACCACATGTTCGCTTTTTTTTATTTTAATCCAACCGTATCTCATATGTATCAAAAACTTTGATTTAACAAATAATATAATTATTATAATTTAATTTACTTAAACTCTTATAATAAGATGGGTTTTGTTATGTCGACAAACAAACAATCTTTTTTAATAAACACTATTTTAAAAAACTATCGAGCTTAACACACAATTTCTCATAAATTCACATTTCGGTCCTCTATCACTATATATCACTCACTTGTTCACACTATACCTCCACCTATTCAGAATTTTCCTAAATCTCCTCCCACCTAGTTATAATTCTCATTCTCCCACACAACATCATAATTCATCATCACTTGCATCTTCTTCTTCTTCTTCAGCTTCATCATCTCCCGACTCCCAACACAGTTCTCATATTGCTATTCCACTTTTTTGTTGATTTACCACTAGATAGTAATGTTTCTCCTCATTTAACTCATTCTCACACCGATGTGGTCATTCCTACACACACAATAGTTACAAGATCTAAGGCCGGTATCTACAAATCTAAAGCATATGTCATGGATTTGTCTCTACTGCTGAAAAATACTACACTGCTGAATATCAGGCTCTTCTGAAGAATAATATCTGGACTTTGACTTAGCTCCCACCTTGATAGAGTTTAGTAGGTTGTAAATGGGTTTTCAAGCTAAAAAGAAATCCAGATGGTTCTATTTCAATGTATAAGTCAAGACTTGTGGTTCAAGATTTTTCTCAGACACTGGTTTTGATCTCAAAGAGAGTCTCAGTCCAGTGCCTACCACCATCAGGTTAATTTCATAATTGCAGTCGATCATGGATGGTCCATCAAGCAATTGGATGTGAATAATGTCTTCCTTTATGTTAATTTACAAGAGACTATTTAAATGAAACAACCTCATAGATTTGAAGTGACTGATTCTAATAATCACCCTTTTGTCTGCAGATTGAACTAAACTTTATATGGTCTTAAGCAAGCATCTAGAGCCTGGTTTCCCAAAGTTAAACACGTTTTGCACCATATTGGCTTCAACAACTCCAGGGATCACACATTTCTTTTCTATAAACCACATGGTCATAATCAAGTTTTTATCTTCAACTATCTTGTAAACATTCTTATTACAGGGTAAGGCGCTTCTGCAGTTTCTATAGTGATCCCACAACTTAGCCAAGCCTTTTCTATTAAGGATTTAGGCGATCTTCATTATTTTCTTGGTTTATAAGTAACAAAAACTTCTCAAGGTCTTCATCTTCGTCACAAGAATTACATTTCTGATTTGCTACCAAGAGGAGGCATGCCTGAAGCCAAAAGTTGTCCTAGTACCATCACTACAAAAAACATAGGGAAATGCTGACAGGCGGTACCCGTCAGCATCTGTTTGCTGACGGGTACCGTCCGTTAGCATTTTTGGCGTCAGTAAATGACTTGTTGACTGCATTAACCAACCCGTCAGCATTTTCTGACCGCTTGTTGACGGGTTTAACCATTCAGCAAATTATTCCGCCATAACCCAAGACCCGTCAGCAAATACTGACGGATTGGTTAACGCCGTCATCAAATCCAAATAATGTTGACGGGTTTGTGCCGTCAGCATATGCTAACGAGCTTTGTCCGTCATCATTTGATCAAATGATGCTGACGGGACCCACCCGTCAGCATTTTCAAATTATTTTATTTTTTTATTTTATTTAAAAGTTTTACCTGTATTTATTTCACATATCAATAATTAATACGAAAACTAATTTTCATTTCTCAAAAAAAAAATATAATTAATTAATAATTTTATCGTATAATGCATAAAACATAAACAAATTGCCAAATATAAATATTATTCGTTCCTAAATCAACTAAACCGCTGCATCATCATCATCATCGTCATCATCAGGATCAGGAGCAGCAGGAGCATTAGAGGACCGTCGTCGACGTCGCGTTGCCATCATTGCGGCGACTTCCTACATCACCCAATCACAGAGAACCACCTCGCTCTGGAGCGGCTGATGTGTATGCTCCTCACGCAGGGCCTGGAGCTGCTCCTGATGTGCACGCTCGCTCGGCTTGACCTGACTCTTCAAAAGCTCCATCTGCGTTTGGAGCTCTGAGACACGGCTATCAGGAACTGATGAGGATTTAAATTGGAAAATAAATAAATTATGAAACAAAAGAGTGCTTTATTCGACTTTCAAGTTGGAACAATAAGATAATGAGAACAAACTCTCAATCTTGATAAACAATTATTCTAAAACTTCAATCTTCCATAAACCACGAAATAGCAGGTATTTATAGGTTTAAAACAACCTAAGATTCAATGAATGAAAAGAAACAATAATAAAAGCAACTTTCAAACTCCCAAGTATCCCTTTGACTTCTGATTGTTACTTGGAACGTTCATAACTTTCTGAATACTTGGAATCTGAGAATTAACCACATACTGACGGGAAGATAATTAAGTCAGCTTTCTATTGCCGCAAATCATACATGAATCTGATGTTTCTAGAAGAAGTTATGGCCAAAACACTGACAGCTGCGCATTCAGCGATTCTACACTACATCATCCTCTCCGGGTGGGAAAGAACTCGACTCAGAGTTCAAGTGGTTGTCACCATGAAATGGGGACAAATCACGAACATTAAAATTTTGATGATTTCGTACATGGGATGGTAGTTCAATCTTGTAGGCATTATCGTTAATTTTCTTCAACACACGACAAGGACCAATTTTCTTCTCCTTGAGCTTGTTGTACGTGCCTGCCGAAAATCTTTCTTTCTTCAAACAATCTGTCAAAGGTGCTGCAATGGTGCTGAAGTTCCTTATAAATCGCCGATAAAATGAAGCTAATCCATGAAAGCTGCGAACTTCGTGCAAATTTTTCGGAGTAGGCCATTATTCAATGTCTATGATTTTCTCTTCATCCACCATAATGCCTGAAGGGGTTAGAACAAAGCCTAGGAAGACTAGGCGATTCGTCATGAAAGAACATTTTTTTAAATTGATGTAAAGCTTCTCCTTTCTTAAAATTAAGAGAACAGTTCTCAAATGCTCAATATGATCCGATGAATCCTTGGTATACGAGAATATCATCAAAATACACAACAACAAACTTGACAACAAGATGTTGAAGGGCTTGATTCATTACCTGCATAAATGTACTCGAAGCATTTGACAATCCAAATGGCATAACAAGCCACTCGTACAGCCCCTCACGTGTTTTGAACGCCGTCTTCCACTCATCTCCTGGCTTGATTCTAAATTGATGATAGCCGCTTCGGAGATCAATTTTGGAAAATACTTGAGCTCCTGCCAACATGTCAAACCTTTCATCAATCCTCGATATAGGAAACTGATACTTGATGGTGATTCAATTGATAGCCCGACTATCGACACACATCCGCCAAGAACCATCTTTTTTGGAGTTAGAAGTGCCGGTACCGCGCATGGACTCAAAATTTCTCGAATATGGCATTTGTTTAGCAAGTCCGAAACTTGGTGATTGAGTTCTTTATGCTCACTCGGGCTCATCTGATAATAAGATTTATTTGGTAGAACGACTCCCGGTATCAAATCAATTTGATGTTGAATATCGCGCAATGGAGGAAGACCATCGGGTAATTCTTCGGGAATGACGCCCTTGAATTCTTCTAAAAGTGACTGGACACCACTTGGTATTTCAACTTCTTTCGCCATCTCTTTAGCCACTAGAACATAGATCAAACCATCTCGCTGGACTTCCTTCTCAAACTGTGATAATGTGAGTAAAGTGCCTGCATTTTCTTTCCTGGAGCGTTTCTCAATACTTATATCTTTACAAGGTAAGAGAGCAATTTCTGTTTTACCAATCATTAAAGTATAAGTATTTTTTCTCCCATTATGTATAGCACATCTATCGTATTGCCAAGGCCGACCCAAAAGAATGTGACTAATATCCATAGACGTAACATCACACCAAACTTCATCATGATAAGTTTTTCCCATTGAGAACGAAACAAGACATTTCTTATTAATTCGTACCTCATTATCTTTCTTTATCCATGAAACGGAATATGGATGAGGATGTGGTATCGTTGCGAGATTGAGTTTGTCCACCATTTCTTGAGAAACAAAGTTCTCGAAGCTGCCTCCATCAATGACTAAAGAACATACTTTTCCGAGGGACTTACACCTTGTTCGAAAAATGTTGTGCCTTAGCCAACGTTGATCATGTTCTTGCTTTGGTGTTGCAAGGACTCGCTCGATCACCAAGCACTCTCTATCTTCAGGATCAAGTTCTTCTCGTTCAGGTCCATAGTCATCATACTTTGGCTCTTCATCTTCCAATTGGGATGTTTCTTCTTCTTCAACAATAGCTCCAGCTCGAACATCGTTCTTACGATTCGGACATTGATTCATAAAATGCCCAGTTTGTCCACACTTAAAACAAGGTTTTTGCTTTCCCTTGGTGGCACTTGCTCCATCGTTGGTCCATGCTTTCTTTTGGACCTCTTTGTTTGATGTATCTACCTCTGAAGGATACAGACTTTGAATATCAACAAACTTTTTTGCACCACGTCGTGACAATCTTGATTCAACCTTCAAGGCTAATTGATAAGCATCATTGAGCCTCCAAAGCTGCTGCATTTCCACTTCATCTCTAATTGCTGGTTTAAGCGCATTAACATATCTTGCAACGAGCTGGTCTTCTGATTCTTGACAATTATTTCTAGCCATTAACTTGTAGAATTCCTCCGTATAGTCCATCACCGTTTTGTTGCCTTGTTGAAAAGTATTGAATTGTATAAAAATACTTTGAGCAAAATCAGCAGGAAGAAAATTCTGGCGCAATCTCGTCTTCATCTTTTCCCAAGACGAGACCTTGGGTTTTCTTTTTCGCAATCTCATGTCCTGCATCTTATCCCACCAAAGTGATGCATATCCTCGAAGCCGAGTAGCAACGAGTTTAAATTTCTGACTTTCCGAGGTGTCTTGATATTCAAAGAATTTTTCGACATCACTAAGCCAATCAAGAAATTCATCCGGTCGAAGACGGCCATGAAACTCCGGTATGTCCATCTTCACAAAATCTGTGGATCGGTTGAACTTTGTAAAGAAATTATTAATTTCTTTGTTGGAGAAAGGATTCTTATACTCCGAGTCGTCACTAGAATAGCCATGGCCTGAACCGCGTTCGCTTATGGCCTCTTGACGTCCAAGTCGTATGGTCAGCTCCTCAGCTTGTTTTCGAAGTGCCTGAATTTCAACATCCCGTTCATCTCCTGTATTTTCCAAATTGCCTCGACCACGCCCACCTCTTCCTCTTCCCTCTCTCACTGCCATAAGAGAGATGGAAAGAAAAATTCCAAGAGCGTATTCTGGCTCTGATACCAAATGATGAGGATTTAAATTGGAAAATAAATAAATTATGAAACAAAAGAGTGCTTTATTCGACTTCCAAGTTGGAACAATAAGATAATGAGAACAAACTCTCAATCTTGATAAACAATTATTCTAAAACTTCAATCTGCAATAAACCACGAAATAGCAGGTATTTATAGGTTTAAAATTACCTAAGATTCAATGAATGAAAAGAAACAATAATAAAAGCAACTTTCAAACTCCCAAGTATCCCTTTGGTTTCTGATCATCACTTGGAACGTTCATAACTTTCTGAATACTTAGAATCTGAGAATGAACCACATACCGACGGGAAAATAATTAAGTCAGATTTCTATTTCCGCAAACCATACATGAATCCGATATTTCTAGAAGAAGTTATGACCGAAACACTAACAGCTGCGCATTCAGCGATTCTACACTACATCAGGAACAGAGGAGGTATTGCCTCTGGAACTCTTCGAAGCCGGGAGAGTTCCTAAACATCCCGTGCCAAATCGTCGACCATTCTTCACCCGACGGTCTGTAGATAGACCGTGTTCTCATTGATGGTGGCAAGATCCGGTGATGAACCACGAGCCTCCTCTAGACGTCTCTGATACTCCTCCTGCAATATCTTGATTGATGTATAGTTTACTGTTACGAGGATTAGAAACAAAAGATATATATTTATATTAATTACATCTAAAAAAATACTTACAAAAGTATGATGCGATGGAGTATCAATGAAAGAGCCATCGGGTCTCTAGTGCATAATCAGGAAAAGCTCGAATGCATTGGGTTCCCGACCCAAATTATCGCGTTGTATACAGTATTTAAATTATTTTTTAATTATGAACTAATTAATTACTTACCAATTAAATTTACAAATATATTTAAAAATGAATTACGAGCTAACGTGCATGACCAACCACAGTGCGAGACCCTCCTCTGTGCTTGGCTATTCCAGTACCAGGTCCGCTGGGCTCGCTCAGCCTGTTCCTGCTCACCTGCTCTGACTGCTTCTTGTTCTTTGGCCTCTCGAACTCTACCAGCCATCTCCTCTAGATTTGCTTACTGGTGCACGTGGGCACCCTCCCTTCCCTTCCCCACATCGTCTTCCACTCGTTGAGACGGCTGCGCCAAGAGGTAGCCATAGAACTGTATAAGTTCTTATGTACGACTGCCTCAGAATAAACACTCAGGTTGCAATAACAGCGCTTCTGCAAAAAAAATAAAATTGATTAATAAAAATCACTATATATAATAACTTTTGAAAATAATATTAGTTTAATTACTAAAAACTCAGGCCACCACAAATGATGATGAGAACCGGGAATATGCTCGTACTTCCACCCATCGGGGTGTACACGAGCCTCGTGGACCAACTGAAAGATCGTCGGTAACTCCAACGAGTCATTGCGTAACCTGGTTAAATATATAGTTTATTAGGGTAATATATTAAAATAAAGAATTAATTGCTTACAAGAAATAAATTAAAGTTACTTACCTCGGGGGAACGACAAATATTGGTAGCATGAGTCCTCTCGATGTACTGGCCTCGGACGGGGTGGCTGGAACGATCGGCGGGGTCCCTGCCGATAAGTCCATCATATCATCGTCTTCATTGTCTATCTGAAGATGAGATGATGATGATGACCCAAGAGAAGCACAGCCCAAAGATGGGCCTAGAGAAGAACTTCTACGATCTCTACCTCTCATTTAAAAAAAACTAAAATTTAATCACAACTGAACAGGGGAATTTAACTAATTCTACAAATCTAATACAATTTTAACTATATATGTATGTATATATTAGTTTTATAATTAATTGAACCGACACTTTCACTGTCTACGTTATCGTCAAACTCATCTTCGTCCGTATCTTCATTATCGGTTAGAAACTCATCTTCTGTCTCCTCCTCTGCCTCATCGACAAGTTCATCCGACTCACTGATATAAGGTCGACGTGTAATTGGAAATCTCCATCCTTCAATGGTATTGAATTGTGCATTTCTATCTGCTCCCCTTGAAAGGATTGATTAGGTATCACAGGCTCAATAAAATCTATTATTGATCTCGCTTTAATTTTACACGTTGCTAACCAATCCAACTTATCTCGTTTCAGACTTGGATACGGGCAGTAGTAAACTTGAACAGCTTGGGTAGTAAGTATAAATGGCTCATAGCGATTGAGTCTACGCTTATAATTGACATCAATAAGATTGTACTGAGGATAAACCTACGTGCCTGCAGGTGTTGGATCACAGATCATATAACACAAAATATAAATTAAACGAAATATTCACTTTCCGATCACCACGGCATTTGATAAACCCCACCACACACTTTTTAAAACTTTTTAAAACCACCATCACATTTTGAAAGAAATTTAAAATCCATTATTGAAGGGACGAAACCTCCCGATCGGCGCCATACACCACGTCATCACTGACGTCAACCCCAACCAATCACAATACCAACCAATCACAACATGTATATCAAAACATAAATATTAATTAAACACAACTTGTCGATCACCATGACATTTCAAAACCAACAACACAAACATTGTAAGACTTTTCAAATATGAGATATTTACAATTCAACCCTAAACTAACTCTAATTTTCAAAAACCCCAAATTAAACTCTAATTATACTATAATATCTAAACAAAACCCTAATTATAAAATAACCCCTAAATAAAACTCTAATTATACAAAAATACCTATTTAAACCTTAATTATACAAAAACTTAAATTAAACTCTAATTATCGAAAATCTCCTAAATTAAACTCTAATTATACAATAATACCTAAACTAAATCCTAATTATAAATGAACCCCTAAATTATACCATAATTAAAAAATAATATCTAAATTAAATATTAATTATACATAATTCCTAAATTAATGATAATTATAAAATAATACCTCAATTAAAATACCCCTAAATTGAACTCTAATTATACAATAATACTTAAATAATACCCTAATTATACAATAATACCTAAACTAAACCCTAATTATTAAAAACCCCATAAATTATACCCTAATTATATATTAATACCTAAATTATACATCAATTATATAATTACTTCATATTATTTTCAAAAATTATAAATCTTAATTCACAAAAAAGTCCAAAAAAAAAAAAAGAGACAAAAGATGGTTCTTGGGCGGCGGCGGCGAGCTGGTGTCGGGACTGGAGCGGGTTGAACGGCAACGGCGGGCGGCGACGGGTTGGGGCTGGTGGCAACGATGGACCTTCGGTGGCGGCGGCGCGGGCTTGGGTTTTTACTTTTTGCTTTCTCTCCGTCGGTCTTTGTTTTCTGAGATGGAGATCTGATTTTATTCCCAAAATACTGACGGGCACGATCCCATCTATATATATATATATATATATATATATATATATATATATATATATATATATATATATATATATATATATTAATAATGCTGACGGGGCGGGGACCGTCAACATTCTTGTTTTATTTTTATTTTTAAATTATGCTGACGGATGCTGACCCATCAGCAAACAGGCCCGTCAGCGGTCCGTCATCAAACTCGTCGCCCAATTAATTTGCTGACGGGTAGCTGACGGGCTGATCGCTGACGGCCTTTGCCTGTTAGCAAAGGTAGGCCGTCAACATCCGTCAGCATACGACAGTTTTTTTTTTTTTTTTTTGTAGTGCATGGTTTCTAACTCTAGATTATCCAAATTTGAGAAATCCTTTTCCTGATGGTAGTTTTACAGAAGCATTGTGGAGGTATTACAGTATGTCACCATTACTAGGATAGAGATTGCCTTGGTGTTACCAAAGTGAGCTAATTCATGGCTTGTCCTTTAAAAAAACACAATGGAAAGCTACTCTTGAGATATCTAGCTGGCATCTCATTATGGCCTCTATTACATTAAATCTCAGCATCCTAATCTTATTGGTTTTTCTGATTCTAATTGGTCTGGTGATGTTGATGATAGAAGATCAGTTACAGACTTTTACACTTTTGATGGTCAGAACTTACTCTCTTGGAATTTAATGGAACAACATTCAATCTCTAGGTCCATCACTGAAGCAGAGTATAGAGATTTATCTCGTCTTTCTACTGAGATTGTTTGGCTACAAGTTTAACTCTCTGAACTCTACCATTTACCCAAGAATATTCCTACTGCTTGGGTTGACAATCTCAGCACTATTGCTCTTACTACTAATCTTGTTTTACATGCTACAACTAAACATATATAGAACTTGACATTCATTTTGTTAGAGAACGGATTGCTGCAAAACAACTTCAAATTCTCCACATTCCTTCTACACATCAAATGGTTGACATTCTGACCAAACCTCTCTACAATCACTTCTTCTCTCGACTTCGTCTCAAACTTCATGTTGTTAGCTTAGCCACGCTCGAATTGAGGGGGACATTCATGATCACTTGATCACAATGACATCACATATGACCTCAGTACCTACATTACATCAGTATGACTTCACAGATGACCTCACCATCTACACGACTGCATGTGCTTGGACGGAAAATTCTCATTTTTGGTATATTATGTTGGTCACTTTCCACAAAAGGTACGTGATGTTGGCCAGCATCAAAGTACATTCACTAAGTTGGCAAATTCATCAAATATGGTACATTTTTATCACAATTACTGACGTGGCAGGATTATTTAATTTCTTATTATTTTTCATTTAATTTTAAATATTATGTGGAGGCAAAAAATCATTTTTACCCTTCCTTATCTTTTTTTCCTTACTTTTTTCTTTTTCTATGCAACCTTTTTATTCTCAATAATCTTAAAATTAGTTTTAAACACATAAAGAGAAGTAAATTAAAGAAGCAACAAATTCAACGGGAATTAAAAAAAATCAAAACACGAATTGTGATAAAAATAAGGAGATGGCGTACAACAAGCGAAGCACCACGTACAACATCCCAATCCAACCGCCACCTCGCCGCCACCACCACCACCGCCATCTTCAACATCTCCATCCCACGAACTCTCATTCACCATCTCCCTCCACCCTCCGCCGCCGCCCGGTAAGAACAAACAGCCACCATTAGCCTCCATCAACTTATCCCCGGATGACAAAATCTTCTTCCACGGCCACTTACTCCCACTCCACCTCCTCTCCCACCTTCCCGTCTCGCCACGCTCGTCGAACAACTCCATGGACAGTATTACCCTTCCCATAAAAGAATTATCAGAAAACAACAACCAAACAGCCCCCAAATTCGGCAGCAAAGAGATCGGAAAACCAAAATCATTTTCCCTTTTCGGATTGTCAAAACGGAGAGCAGAGAACTTTCAAGAGGGGCAAAAGGGGAAATCTAAATTCGACATAATGAGCCGTTTTCTGCAAAGGTACATGAGATTGGTCAAGCCATTTATTATATTCTTGAGGAACAGGCGACAAAGCTCTCAAGTTCACCGGCAACATTATTCGTTTTCGAGGAATTTGAAATTCAGAAGCAAATTGAAGGGGCTGAGGGGTAGAAGAGAGTTTTCGCCAGCGTCGATGGGGAACTCGCCGAACAATAGTGGGCTTTAGTGGCGGCCGGAAATATCACTCCCACAAATACAAGTGATAGTACTATGGAAGAGTTGCAGGCTGCTATTCAAGCTGCAATATAGGATGGATTAATTTTTCAGCAAAATAGGATTTTTTTATTATTATTTTTTGTTTTTTTGTTTTTAAAAGTGATAGGGCCATACCGGTCAGACCTGGATTGAGGTAGACCTGGAATCAGTAACAGACAAGAAGGGACGAATCGGCATGAAGGAAAAGCTGGTTGAAAGCTCTTCCGGAGAAAATAGCCTTCGGKACAGATCTGCTTAAAGGCCTGAACTGAAAAGACAAGTAAAGGCCATTTGTCAGGACTTGGCCGCTGGCTTGCCTGAGAGGGAACAAGTGGGACCACTTGTTCTGAATMTGTTTCATAAAACGGCYCGTGATTYGCGGCACGTRTYCCCGAGATCCCGRAAAAGGGGTCCCCACACCAGGGAGAACCCATGTATATGTCCGGCAGACCTGGAATAAGAGAAGAGAGGGCACCGATAACAATCAGCACTGGAATGAGTCTAAGCAGACCTGATCACMAGTTTGCCCAAGAGGGAACAAGTGGRACCACTTGTTCTGAATCTGTTTCATAAAACGGCCCGTGATTTGCGTCACGTGTTCCCGAGATCCCGGCTGGGGTCCCCACAGGGACAAGTTATAAATACCCCAACTTGGGGACAATGGGAGGTATGTTGTTACAGGCATTCCTTCTTATTTTTCTCTGGAAAACACCTCATTGCTTACTAACTTAAGCATCGGAGAGGTTTCCACCGGAAAATCACCGGTGGTCCTTTCTAACCCTTGTTTGTGGTGTAGGCTTTGGAAGCTTGCGGGTTCCCAGGTCTTACCCAGGTGTTTCACTATTTCCGGACGAATCAATTGGCGCCGTCTGTGGGAATCGCGATCGAGCTAAGGCGTGAGGATGACTTCAGATGGTTGGAAGCGAAATTTGATAGGGGAATTGGGTGGCACTCCCAGTTCCGCCGTGCATACCCATGCACAACAGGCACAAGAATCATCATCAATGCCAGATACGACAGGATCGGCCATGGCAGCTCCGCCAGGTCCCACACCACCACCTTCGAGGGAACCTGCTGTGGGTGGAGGTGTCTCTTTTAATGAGTCACTTCTGACACAGCTGTCAGAGTTGATTGGCAAGGCTGTGGAAGTGGCGGTCGAGAAAAAATTCGCGAAAATGGCATCGCCGCAGGCCAACGCGCTACTAATGCGGAAAGCCCCGGCGACAGAAACGGAGCCGTGGCACGCTCGACGTACGGAGCGAATCTGCCGTCCGGATAGAGAAGAGCATCTTGCCCCGACTGACGGTGATACGGCCCGCCAGGCTAATCCCAGCTTGGTCGAACAGATCCAGAGCCTACAGAAAGAGGTTCATGAATTTAGGAAGAAGTTGGTGGGTGCAGCTGCGCCACCGGCATGGCGGGGCACCCCGTTTACGGAGGAAGTCATGTGCGATGAAGTCCCAGCATCTTATCGATCCTTGGGTTTTGAATATAACGGGACGATGGACCCAGTAGACCACCTCAACCGTTTTGAGACAGCAGCGGCGTTGCACAAATTTTCCGATTCGGTTATGTGTCGGGTCTTTCCGATGACTTTTACCAAATCAGCACAGCTTTGGTTTAGCCAATTACCGCCGAGATCTATCAGCAACTTTGATGAATTCAGCTCGGCCTTCCTACATCAGTTCACGAGTTGTAGGAAGTATCAAAAAATGCCGCTCGAGCTCTTTAGTTTGAAGCAGAAAGAGAATGAGAGCCTACGCGCTTACATTAATAGGTTCACAACGGCAAAACTGGAAGTACCCTCGGCATCAGAAGAGCTGCTCGTAAACGCTCTGGCACAAGGTTTGAGGAAGGGAGAGTTCTTCCAATCTTTGGTGGTAAGACCAGCATCGAAGTTTGGAGAGCTCCTGGAGAGAGCCGAGAAGTACATCCACTTAGAGGAAGCTCTGAAACTCAAGGATGAAGGGGAAAGGAGAAGAGAGAGGTATGACAGGGATGATAGGGCGATAATAAAAAAGCCCAGACCAGAGTTGTCAATGGGTAGATCTCGTTTAGATAAATATACCCCCCTGGCGACACCTTCAGGCGAAATTTTGCAAGCAATAGAGCATCACCCAGAGCTCAAGTGGCCCAAAACATACTCGCAGAAGCCAAGAAAAGAAAGGTCAGATCGCTTTTGTCGTTTCCATAATGAATATGGACATAACACGAACGAATGCACGCACCTGAAGGACGAATTGGAAAGAATGGTCCAGGCTGGACACCTCAAAGAATATGTTGGTGCGAAGAGAGGTGACACCAGGCCTGGACATCACAGTACAGACCGTTTCTCACAAAGCAAAGGTGGTCGGGCGGATGCTCCAGACAGAGGAAGGGCTGGTTCAAGAAGACCTGATCAAGCCCAGGTCGTTCATGGTGAAATCCAAATGATAACAGGGGGAGAGCTAGATGAGCACTCTAAGAGAACTCGACACAGTTATGTCAGGGCTGCTAAGGACCTAGTCAGAATGTCCCGGGAAGTGGGACAAGTAGCAGCCATGCCCAATAGTTGCTTTGGATCAGAGGACAGTGATGGCATCCTCGCTCCACACATGGATGCTTTGGTGATAACAGCTACTATTGCCAACTATAACGTTCGTCGAATTTTTGTGGACACAGGATCTTCTGCAGATATTATATTCCTGATTTGCTTTACGAAGCTAAAATTGAACGTTGAACTTGAAGAGGTAACCACCTCCCTGGTTGGGTTCGCGGGAGGCGCGTTAAAGCCTATGGGAGCGGTGAGACTCCTGGTAACCCTGGGGGAAGAGCCATATAGGGTGACGCGGATGGTACGTTTCTTGGTGGTAGACGCGCCATCTTCGTATAATGTCATGTTAGGTCGGATCTCTTTGAGCCAGTTTCAGGCTGTCATCTCAGTCTTCCACATGAAAATGAAGTTTCCTACGGAGGACGGAACTGGTGAGGTAAAGGGAGACCAGTATGCCGCACGGCAAACATATGTGGATTGCATACGACGGAATGAGGAGGAGAGGATGAGCAAAAAAGCTCGGACGGAACAGCCGCAGATGGAATTACAGAGACGGGAGGAAGGGCTGATGATAGTAGAAGTTGTTCCAGGCGACGCGAGTAGGACCCTRCGAGTGGGCACGACGCTTAGCCCTGAAGTATTGACAGACCTGGTTGCTCTGTTGAGAGAAAGTGCCGATATCTTTGCATGGTCCCCTCAAGACTTAGTGGGAATAGACCCTGAAGTCGCTGAGCACCACCTCAATATTCGCCCCGATATAAAACCAGTCAAACAGAAGAAACGAAATTTTGGGCCAGAGAAGGAGGCCATCATAGAGGCAGAAGTAGAAAAGCTATTGAAAGCTGGACATATTCAGGAGATACAATTCCCAGAATGGCTCTCCAACGCGGTGCTGGTCCCGAAAATAGAAGACTGGCGGATGTGCATAGACTTTCGAGACCTGAACCGTGCCTGCCCAAAAGATCACTACCCACTACCAACGATTGACCAGCTGGTGGACTCCACTTCTGGCTGTGAGCTCTTGAGCATGATGGATGCCTCGCAAGGGTACCATCAGATTAGATTGGCTAAAGAAGACTGGAAGCGCGTCAACTTTATAACTCCAAAAGGAACGTATTGCTATGTGGTCATGCCTTTTGGCCTTAAAAGTGCAGGCGCCACCTATCAGCGGTTGGTGGATAAAATGTTCAAGAACCAGGTTGGTCGGAATATGGAAGTATATGTGGACGACATGTTAGTCAAAAGCATAAAAGCAACGTCGCATGTGCAAGATCTTCGAGAAACTTTCAACACTTTGCGGCGGTACAAAATGAGGCTTAATACAAAGAAATGCATGTTCGGAGTCAGAGCTGGAAAATTCCTAGGCTATATGGTGACGGAAAATGGTATTGCGTCAAACCCGAAAAAGGTAAAAGCTATCGTGGAGATGGGAGCACCTCGGAATGTAAAGGAGATGCAATGCTTATCAGGACGAATCAATGCTTTAAGCCGGTTTATGTCCAGATCTGCCGAGAAAAGCTTACCATTTTTTCAGGCTTTGAGGAAAAGGGCCAGGTTTCAATGGAACAATGAATGTGAAGAAGCCTTCCGATCGCTAAAAGAATATCTGGCCAACATGACTTTACTCACTAAGCCCGTCCAAGGGGAACCCTTGATATTGTATCTATCTGTTGGACAGAAGGCGATCAGCTCTGTCCTAATCAGGGAAGAGGGTAAGATGCAAAGACCAGTATATTTTTGGAGTAAGGTCTTACACGAAACAGAGGTGAGGTACGTGGAGGTGGAAAGGGCGATGCTAGCCCTAGCAGGAACTGCAAGGAAACTGCGGCCGTATTTCCTTTCTCATACAATTATCGTGCGAACCAATCTACCATTAAAAAATATAACGGATAAGCCAGAAGCATCAGGGAGGCTGGTCAAGTGGATCATAGAATTAAGTGAGTTTGATATCACGTTTGAACCCAGAACAGCGATCAAGGCTCAAGCCCTAGCTGATTTTATGCAAGAAATGGCTAGTCCCCTGGATGAGTTGAAAGAGTGGATAGTTTTTACTGATGGGTCTGTATGTAATCAGGGCTGCGGGGCTGGAGTTGTCCTAATTGACCCAATGGGAGTATCTGTTGAATTCGCTATACGGTTAGATCCCACCTTTTCTAACAATGTCGCCGAGTACGAGGCCCTTTTAAGAGGGATTCAAATGGCAAGGGATCTAGGGGCGGAGCGACTAAGTGCCAGGGTAGACTCGCAGCTCTTTTGTAAACAGATTAATGGGGAATTCGAGACAAGAGAGGAAAGCATGCAGAAGTACCTAGCAAGGTTCAGGGTGTTAGCCAAAGAAATGAAAGAATTAACCGTTACTCAGATTCCCAGGGAAGAAAAAGGTCGCGCAGACTTCTTAGCAAAAGTGGCAAGTTCAGCCACAGATTGTTATGAACGCACGATCACCTTGTTAAAAGCAGAAGGGGAGTTTGGAGGCGAGCAGATCTGCATGGTAGCCGTGGAGGATGATTGGCGCTCTGCCATGAAAAGATACCTTGAACAGCAGGTCTTGCCAGAAGAGAAGAAAGAGGAAGCAAAGGTGCGGAACAGGTCTGCCCAGTTTTGCCTAATTAAAGGAGAATTATTCAAAAGGGGATTCAGTCAGCCTCTTTTGCGATGTTTATCACAAAAATAAGGGGCTATGGTGTTAAGGGAGATACATGAAGGATGTTGTGGTAATCATATGGGAGCCAGAGCTCTGGCCAGTAAGATATTAAGGGCTGGTTATTTCTGGCCTTCCTTGAGGAAGGAAGCTGAGGACTTCGTTAGAAAATGTGAAAAATGCCAGAAAATGGCCCCGCTGATCCATCAACCAGCAGAAGAGCTCATGGCGATGAGCTCCCCCCGTCCCTTCGCAAAATGGGGTATTGACCTGGTTGGTCCATTCCCAATGGCCCCAGCTCAAAAGAGATTCTTGATTGTAGCTATTGATTACTTCAGCAAATGGGTAGAGGCCGAGGCTCTTGCGAGAATAACAGAGGACGCTGTGATGAGTTTCATTTGGAAAAATGTGGTCTGTCGCTTTGGCATACCAAGAATAATGGTTTCAGATAATGTGACCCAATTTACAGGAGCCAAGATGAAGGCTTGGTGTGCCAAGATGAACATTCAGCAACATTTCACGGTTGTATATCACCCACAAGCGAACGGTCAGGTTGAGGTAACCAATCGTATTCTAGTTCAAGGAATCAAGACGCGATTGGACAGATCTGGAGGGAAGTGGGTGGAAGAGCTGAGTTCCGTACTATGGGCGTACCGTACGAACCCAAAGGAAAGCACGGGTGAAACCCCTTTTAGTTTGGTGTATGGTATGGATGCTGTGGTCCCCGCGGAGGTTAGCTTTAAAACACATCGGATCCAGAATTTTGATGAAGAACAAAATGAGCTGTTGAGGCGGGATGCTTTAGATCTGATTGAGGAGAAAAGAGATCAGGCTGCACTACGAATGGATCACAATAAAGGAAGGATAAAAGTGGCGTATGATAAAACCGTGGTCAAGCGACAGTTCCAAGTGGGAGATCTGGTCTTACGACGGGCTGATCTAGGACAAGTAAAAGGGAAGTTAGAGGAGTCTTGGCGAGGACCGGTAAGAGTTACCYAGACCTTGCCTGGTGGCGCGTACAGGCTGGAAGAACTAGATGGCACGGCGGTACCTCGTGCTTGGAACATCGCCAATCTAAGAAAATTTTACACTTAATTATAATGACCTAATGTTTGTGTGGGTTGAGTGGATTTACAGTTAAAATTGTGATTCATAACAGGAAGAAAACAATGAGACATTCAGATTATTAACGAAAGCGTTTATTAATCAAAAGAACTCCATATAGGAATTACAAAAGCAGACATTCTAACGAGAATATTTGCAATCATAAGGGCACAAATTACAATCATGAAAAAGGGCAACAAACACAGCCTTAGGATGGAGGTGTAGAATCGAGAAGATGACGAAGCCGCTTAATCTCGTCCTCGTTCTCCAAAAGCCGAACGCGAAATCGGTCGGACACCTCCACCGCGATGTCCCAATCAATATGCAGCTCCGCATTCTCCCTTTTATAGCCAGCAATGATCTGCTCGAGGCGTCGTCGTTCATTACGGAACTCCGATTTCTTCTCAGCCAATTTCTCTGTAAGACCCTGTAGCTGATCCTGCAATCTGGCGATTTCTGCCTTCAGACGACCTTTCTTCTGGAGTAGGCGGACATGCTCCTCATGGGAAAAGACGTTGGGAGACGACGAAGACGCCATTATGCATGGAAAAGAAGCTGGCGAGAGCGCCATTATATAGGAGAAGAAAAGGCGGGAAATTGTTTTGCCCTGACACGCTAAGGCGGGAAATCACCCCGATTTTGACGCACGGAGGTCTTGAAAAAGGCGGGAAACTAAATTTGAGTTTGGCGCGCAAAAAAGAGCCAGGATTGGCTAAGGGCGGCTGCCCATGATTTTGCCTGACCTGATTGTCAGTTTCAGCCAGGATTGGCTAAGGGCGGCTGCCCATGATTTTGCCTGACCTGATTGTCAGTTTCAGCCAGGATTGGCTAAGGGCGGCTGCCCATGATTTTGCCTGACCTGATTGTCAGTTTCAGCCAGGATTGGCTAAGGGCGGCTGCCCATGATTTTACCTGACCTGATTGTCAGTTTCAGCCAGGATTGGCTAAGGGCGGCTGCCCATGATTTTGCCTGACCTGATTGTCAGTTTCAGCCAGGATTGGCTAAGGGCGGCTGCCCATGATTTTGCCTGACCTGATTGTCAGTTTCAGCCAGGATTGGCTAAGGGCGGCTGCCCATGATTTTGCCTGACCTGATTGTCAGTTTCAGCCAGGATTGGCTAAGGGCGGCTGCCCATGATTTTACCTGACTTGATTGTCAGTTTCAGCCAGGATTGGTTAAGGGCAGCTGCCCATGACTTTACCTGACCTGATGGTCGGTTTCAGCCAGGATGGGCTAAGGGCGGCTGCCCATAATTTTGCCTGTCTGATATAACGAGTCAAGTCTGGCATAAGGCAGATCTCTTCGATCTTTTTAAAACCTACGTCTTTCTTGACAAGAATAAACACTCTTAACAACAGTTTAAACATGAGTGTGCCCTAAGATTGCATCTATGAAACCAAGAGGAATTCAAGATTGATATAAAATCAGAGTCGCTTGAAGCAAGGAGGAAAAATGTTGCGAGAATTCTTGAAATACAGAAAGTAAGCAGATAAAAACATACAGGGAAACTATAACCCTTCCCATTTCATTAAATATATGCGGATACAAACAAAAACCTGGGGCCAGTATTCCCAGTACCGAAATTAAAGAAGCAATAAAAACATAGGGTCTTGTCACGGAGAAGATCTCCGGTCCGCGGCTAAGACTCGGCGAACGCGCCAGAGCTCACGCTCTGTCTCATGAAAGCGGCGGCGATACTTGTCGGAGCGATCAGAGAGTGACTGCGCTTCGCCGGCAACGAGAGCCAAACGATTCACTGATTCAATCAGATCGGCTTTTTCCTCTTGAAGCTGGCGATTAACTTGCCGGAGCTCAGCCCATTCCCTCTTATAAAAGCGCTTCTTCTGTCGCTTCCTCTCCAGAAAGCGATACAAGGAGCCAATCTTTTCTTTTAAAGAAACAATTTGATCAGAGAGCTTGAACTTTTCAACCACAAGGGCAATGTTCTTACGCCTCACGGTACTGAGTTCATCAACGAGAAGAGAAGAAGACATGACAGATAATTGAGGGGTTCAGGGAGAAGGGGGCAGAAATTGAGAAATTATGGAAATACAAGCAAGAATCTAAAGAGGGGCAAGCACGTGACAAGAGAACCAACAAGTACTAGGGTTTCCGGATATTAAGGAAACCCTAAGTAATGCAAAGGCCATTACACGACAAGAAAATAAAAACGGAGAAAATCATTAATAAGAAATAAGTAATTATCCAACGTTACAATGTTCAGAAAACACAGTCAGACCAGCCACATAGGCATCCTACAGATCTGCTGAAACACAAAAGGATTTTGCCCAATCTAAGGCTCGACATCCATCTCTGTCCCTAGCCCTATTGATAGCTGCTCTACAGCATCCCCCGATAGGCCTCCAGGAGAAGCACCCCCAGGCAGCTCACCCAGACCTGCGAAGGTTGGGGAGGGAGATGAAGTCAGGGGGACAACAGAAAGGGCCAGGTCTGGCTGAGGCTGGGCGGGAACGAAAGGGCGCAGAACGGCATGAATATGCTCGGCAAACTCCACGGGCCCCGCAGTGTGAAGGTGGTCCTTGGCAGGGTCGTATGAAAATGAGGTCGGCTCAGGGGGATTCTTCAGTGGAACTTTCCGGTCGAAGGGAGCCTCGGGGTTGTCTTTG
>BMAC01000168.1:1715228-1758060 GCA_014905375.1 Phtheirospermum japonicum
TTTTTTTGTACCAAATTTGATAAATTTGCCAACTTAATGTATGTAGTTTGATGCTGGCCAACATCACGTACCTTTTCTGAAAAGTGGCCAACATAATGTATCAAAAATGAAATTATCCCGTTCAACAATCAACCAGCGTTGCTGCCACACTAAGAATTTCACAAAAACATTCAAATGTCATTCCATAAACTTTAAATACACTAAAATCATATTTCAGAAATAATCATTCAGCTACTAAATCGCCCAATGCTAATCAAGCTCTCAAGATGGGGTGTTTGTAAAAGTTTGAGGGAGTATTTGTAATTTTAAAAAATTGGAGTTTTTTGTAATTAGTTCAAACTTTAGTCCAAAATTACATCAAAATCGAATATGATAGGGAGCAAAGTATATTTATCCAATGCAACTTTTTCTAATCATTAAACGTGAAATGTGAAATACGTTCAAAATATAATTAATTTCTTCATTTAAAATAAAACCAAAACAAATTAAAAGAAATAAGAATTTGGACATTCACGTGTCTCAACGTTCAAATTGAAAAATCTAAACAGAATTTGGACAAACCAAATGTGAGTAGCTAGCAATTCAACAAAATCCAAATTCTAAAGTGCAAATCTGACCTCATTTGATTTACAAAATTGTTATCTGTTATTATTGGCATGATAAGACATATTTATTACGAACAAAATAGAAAGCGCAATATCACAAAAATTCAAGAATTTTAAACACATTACCAAAGAATTACCTTACTAAAAAAAATTCAAAATCCTCAATCTACACACTGTAAAACTAAACAAACAAAGCCCCAATCCAAAAAAGTGAATAAATTGGAAGAAAGAAAAATACCGTGCGGAGAATGAAACCCGCACCCTGAATTAAAATGGAATATATTTCCATACTTATCTATCTGGAATCAGAACTTTTAAAATAGAATCTTCAGAAGTCACTCATTGTAGTATGTATAAATGCTCTCAAATAGAAATGAAGAAAATGATAGCAAGTCAGAGTTCTCACTTTTATCAGGATTTATTTTCCTTTTATTCCTTGGTTATTAATGCTCATACATATCATATCCGTATCTTTCATATTACTCAAGTAGTCACAATTGAATATCTAATCAAGTTAACTTAATTTACTTCTGCAAATATGTAATCAATGAGCTAGTTACTATCACTAATCAATTAAGTTTAATCCGATTATATTGATTAAATTTTCACAAACTTCCATCTCTTGCAAATCAAATCAATTCAAAACCAATTAACTCAATGAAAGTTAGTATCATTTAGTTAATTAACAAATATTTATAATTAAATGATATTTTTAATTCAAACATTAGGATTAAAAATTGAATATTTGAACTAATATACCTTGAGCAATTCTCAATTGAAATATATCCAGAACGACATTTAATAAGAATAAATTAATTCTAAATTGTTTAACCTTGTGGCTATATCAGGACTTAAACTGTTTTAAGCGCATGAAAGATTGTTTGCTGTGTTGTATCTGTCACCAATGTTTTTCAGTGTATGAAAAGAAAAGAATGACCTACCAAGGTCTTGAATTTTAAAGAACCAAAAAAATAAAACAAATCATCGATAATTCCCCGCTTGATGTATAAACTTTCTTTAATTCTTCTACAGGTCTTGATGTTCTTTAATTAAAGTCAACTTTTCCTATAATTAAAGAATATATTTTTATAATTTAAATGACTAAACCCTTTCTAATGTGATTTAATATTGATTATTATGATTTAAAAAAATCATATAGTAATTAGATCAATATTTTGAAATAGAAAGTCAACTATGATTGTTAAGACTGATTGAACTATTTCTCAAAACTTAATGATTAGAGTCTTCCTAATAAAACTTAAGATTGATTATTATGTTCAATTTAATTTATTAATTATGTTATTACCCTAATTATTTTTATACCTTATAAAGACTAACTATATAAAGTAAACTTTGCGTAATTTAAGAATATTTTTTTATAATATAAGTGATTAAGGTTAATCAACTCATACTAATTATGATTTATGATAATTTGTATGATAGCTGTCAACTTTGCAAAATAGATTTATGATTTGTATGATAGCGGTTAATTTAAAAATAATTTAATTAATTAGTGTATATGAGTTAAAAGTTGATAGACATTAATGATAAGATATATATCAAATCAAAATTATTATTAAATCTCATTAATTATAATTAATAAATTTGGTATCTACGTTTGATCTATATTTAATTTAATTTTGGGTGACTAATATATTGACTCTCAATCTAAATTAAAAGTGATATTATTGAAATAAAAATAAAATAATTCTTTATATTTTTTTTATTACTTATGGAAATACCATTACTTTTTTACTTAACTTCGATTATCAGTTTTACAATATATATTTTGTGAGATCTTAGACCTTAGATCTTAGATTTGAAGTTAATATGATAATAGTAATAAATCTTAAATTACGTTAATAAACTTATGTTAAAAAATTTTTATTTCTTTTTAATTCAAATCAATTTTGTTGTAATCAAATTCAATTTTATTCTTTTTAATTTTGGTATGAGGTATTATTTTTTTTATTATGGAAGATCATGTGTATTATTTTGGTATGATTTATTAATATTGGTAGAATTTGGTACACTTTTGTAATTTCAATTAGAAATCTTTTAATTTTGGTAAGATTTATTACAATTTATTTTTATGACTTATTTGTATAAGTCGCTTGATGACATGTTGAAAAAAAATAATAATACAAATTTACAATATTTAAATTGCCATTATAACTGAAAGTGCTTTCATTGAAATCATTTTAAAGGTTGAGTAAAATACAAAATATTATAATAAATAAAATGCATGAATATTATCATTATAAATAAGTACTACCCTCATTTCGACTCCAAAACACAAAATACAATTCTTTTTCCAATCGAATAGCTAAATTCTTTCTTAAAAAATGGATCAAGATGAATAACCAAATTATGATTTTTAAACTAGGGTTTAAAAACACATCTGATTCCTTTTTAAAATTGTCTATATACGTAATATTTTTGAGATAAGTTCAATAAAAACTTATTTTTAGTGTTTCAGTTAATCTCAATTAAGTATATGGGTTTCTTAAAAATTTCGTGTGTAACACACACGGGCACTGCAATAGATTTCTAAAAATTGATTTTTATTTGTATGGAGGCTAATTAATATAAATTTAGCATATTCATATGATTAGATAATATACCTAGTTTTAAACATTATTTTTCTTGAAAAATAAACCATGCCAAAAGAATAAATTGACATCGGCAAATAGATTTATCTGACCATGATTTATAATAATGTCAACGGAGAGTACCCGTAATTCGTAATTTTGGAATTATTGCTTGATTACCGAATATATCAACAGAGTAATTTAAATGATTACACATAATAATTTGAATGATTAGACATGTTAATTATGAATATATATATATATATATATATGGTCTCCAACATAGCATATATGGTTATCTTATTTTAGAATTAAGGATATATATATATACTGTCTCTTATACACATCTAGATGTGTATAAGAGACAGGATCTAGGTTTTCTATTTATGATAAATCAATCAATTATTATTACCTTATTTAGACTAATGTCAATATCAAATGTTTAGTATATTAAATAAAATGATAGATTTAGAATAATGAATTCATTGATTTCAATAATAAAATATTATTTTGGCAGTTATATATGAGATCTTAATTTTCTTTGTCTCTAAGTGGTGACATTTGTTTTATTTGCTGTACTTAACAACTAATCTCATGCATCGCATGTATAAATCTACTTAAGTAGAACGATAACGGTATTTATGTTGGAACGGGATGCCATAAAAGTTTTAAATACGATCGTACAACAAGATTTTTATTTTTATAATTATCACAAAGCTTTCAAACATTTTTTAACTCCCGTGTAACGCACAAGTCATCTTTATTTTACAATATTGATAGTTACGATCGTAAAGGATTTTGAGTTTTTTGTTACGACAAAAATAATATTATATCAATAAGATAGCTAAAATGTAGATTATAAATAAGTTTTTTCAATATATATATTTGATATTAATAATTCACATTTTTAGTTTGTTAAAG
Organism: Phtheirospermum japonicum; assembly: GCA_014905375.1. Taxonomy (NCBI): domain Eukaryota; kingdom Viridiplantae; phylum Streptophyta; class Magnoliopsida; order Lamiales; family Orobanchaceae; genus Phtheirospermum; species Phtheirospermum japonicum. The sequence goes on from BMAC01000168.1 coordinate 1,719,346, forward strand.
AATTTTTTTTGATAAATTTTAAAAAAAAAATTCTTCCATTTTTGTATTTAATAAATTTGCAGAAGACAATAAATATTAAACACGCATTAAAATTCATATAAGATTAGTTTAAATATTGCAATGTTTAGGCAAACTCTCAGGAAACCGAAAATATTGACAATGATCATAAACCAAGAAATGTTCACAAGGCCACTTGATTTGTCGTTTCATGCGCTTGTCCACCTGCCCAACCAAAATTCACCAAAATTACTGAGTTTTGAATCCAAAATAAAAAGTCAAAGATGTATTCTTAATTCGTGACTTATATATATCTAATTTATTTATTAATTATTGTTATTATTTAATAAATTTATATTTAGGACAATTTTCATATAAATTATTAGAGAAATATTTTATCCAAATAGCTAGTTAATACAAAGTACTATACTATACAAGAATATTAATATATACTTACTAATCAATTTCATACTACATTATAAAATTTTATACTAGATCATGTGGTTTCATACCACTTCCTGAATTTTTATACTACACCGTGTGATTTCATAATACATTGACAAGATTACATACTATTTGGCAAAATCATCTATCACCGCCGTCGGTCAGCACTGTTAAATTTCATACTACTTTAGTAAAATTACATAAGCAACCAAAACACCAAAATCTTTTATTATCCCATGAAGCATACGAAGTAGACACATACATTAAGAGGATTTTGCATAAATATATACTTGTATAACACCCGTGTATTATAGGGGACTTATCAAAAGATAAATATAAAAAATATTTGTGATAATTATTTAATTTTAAATCTAAAGTTAAAATAAAATAATGTCTAATCTATTTATTAATTAATATAAATATAAATAACTTTGTATTTGATTTTTAAATTAAATTCATTAATAATCTTAGTTACATACATACAAGATTTCAAAAGGCGTCACATTCTAAACCCGTGTCTAGTATCTACTTTATTAATTATTATTATTAAATCATTTCATGTATTAATATTTAGAATAAATTAATTAATAGTTATTAGTTACATAGTTTAAGATATTTAAAAGATGGCATACTCTCAACCCGTGCGTACAGTTGTCTAATCAACGTTTATTAATTATTAGCATATAATTTAATATTTTTATGTTTAAATTGAATACATTACTAATATTTAGTTACATACTTAAATTATTGTAAATAACTCATATTTTACCTATATATAATATTTAAAACTCCAAAAATAAATTATTTTAAATTATATTATCAATAGAACTTATTTAATTATTTTAATAATAAAGTTTTTTTATTAAAATTATTTCATATTTAGTTTTTATTTTAATTAAAATAATTAACTTAGATATTATCTACTAATTATATATGACTTATTTCTATTTTTATATTAGGAGAACCGATGGAAAGTATTGAATAAGAAAAAATATAATAAGAAAATTAAATTAAGTAAGATAAAATAAAAAAGAAAAGTATTAATTTAGGTAAACATTAGACTCGGATGACACATAAGCAAACGAAGCACCAGAATTTTTTATTGTTAATCGAAGCATACGAATCAGGCACATAGATTAGGAGGATTTTGCATTAATAAATAAGGGTGATGCGACTTTCTAAAATCCCTAATTAGAAATCAATATTAATTTACACCCTAAAATATTAATTTACATCTTTTATTATCACCATAAAGGCACCTTAGAGTTTCCATCAACATATTGTTTGCAATACCTATTAACAAACACAAATACCACGATGATCTTGCAATTTAATTAATCTAATTTAAAACTCATGCTTCACGGAATTTTTAAACAAATACTATTTTGTTTTTTCTTTTTGAGCAATTGGATGCAAAGTTTCAATTTAGGAGGGTTTTTTTTGGATATAGAATGAAAATAAAATATCAGAAAAATGTGAGTTTTCATTTAAAAAGTAGATGATTTACTATATGTAAATATATGTTGGGTATTGTCGGGCTTTAGGTAGATTGTTAAACTTAATAATAAATTTAAAAAATACATATTAAAAGGAATGTATTCATATTTAAAAAAATAATTTAAAATTAAAAGTGATAAATCATTTGCATATAAAAAAAGGTCGAGGCGAAAAATAAATTATTTAAAACCAAGGCCGTGTAAGAATTTAAATGTTAGAAAATTGTAGGAAATATTTAGAGATATCTTTTTAGAGTGTTGTGAGTGGAATGTAAGAATATTGTACTATGGTCTTAGAAATGTTCTGTCATGCAAACATGGAGAATTATATCCCAACGATAAAGATCAATCTTCCCAACATGGAAATCGTCCGTCTGAATTGGTATAAATAGTAGTAATGTTGAAAAACGTAAGGAGGAAAATAATTGTATTACTTTTCTTATATTGTTTTGTAGTTCATTATTGTTTCTTAATTATTGAAATTATAGATGGTAACATGTGACATTGTTTTGTAGTTCATTATTGTTTCTTAATTATTGAAATTATAGATGGTAACATGTGACATGACCAAGATAATAAATTGATTTTTAAAAGTATAATCAGTTTCAATACATGAACAAGACAATAAATTGATTTTTAAGAGTATAATCAGGTTAAATACATGAACAAGACAATAAATTGATTTTTAAGAGTATAATCAGGTTCAATATTTTTAACAATGTCTATAATTAATTATTTTAAAAATATCGTCTATGTTATTATCACATATAATATTGACATTGATGCATTGAAGATTTTTCTTTATAAATGATCAGGTCCAATATTCTTGACAATGTCTATAATTAATTTTAAAAATATCGTCTATGTGATTATCACATATATAAAATTAATTTGAGATTTTTCTTTATAAAATATCAATGTCATTTGCCACGTATGTTCATTTAACACTATTATATTGGAGATGTTCTAATAATAATAATAGGACAACCTTAAATATCTAAGCGATATCCACTTATCCCCTAAAATATCTCCTCATAATAATATTATCCCCTAAAATATCAGCAATTTATTAGGTGCACTCGGGTGTACCTTGCTAGGGTGCTCCTGTATTATGTGATGATATTTGACAGTTATCCTGTATTATGTGATGATATTTGACAGTTATACGTGATGATATATGATATTTATACGTGATGATATGTGACAAAAATTTAGAGTTTAGGGTTTACTTTTCCATTTGAGTGTTTAGTTTTATATTTTAGGGTTTAGTATTCTATTTTTAGGGTTTAATATTTCATTTTAAGGTTTAGTTTATTATTATTTTATTTAAATTTTCATTTTATGGTTCCGGTAAAAATCTATCATTCTACCAGTCATATGTGATGATATGTGTTAGATATATGTGATGATATGTGCCAGTTATATGTGATGATATGTGATATAAATTTAGAATTTAGAGTTTAATATTCAATTTCAGGATTTAGTTTTTCATTTTAGGGATTAATTTTCCATTTTTATGGTTTAATTTTTGGTTTTAGATTTATTTTTTTAATTTTAGGATTTTAAATTTTAGATTTATAATTTCAATTATTTGTGATGATATGTATCAGTTATATCTGATGATATGCATCAATTATATGTGATAATATATGACAATTATATACGATAATAAATTAAATTACAGGGTGCACCAATTAAATTACAGGGTGCACCTTACAAGGTGCACCTGGGTACATGGTATACCTTCTCTAAAATATCTCCTCATAATAATAATAATAAAAGAGGACAACCTTAAATATTACTAACATTATTTATTAGTATATACTTTTTATACACATTAAATATATATTTTATACATTATTAGTCATGTTTTGTTTTGTCTATATTTGTCTTCATCAGTCAACTTCTGTTCCACTTTCTTTGACGAATAACATACAACAAAATTAATTTGTACTGTTGATCAATATGAATGCATGTGTTGATACGTATCATTCTTTTGATTTTGAATGAATAAACATGAAATCACAAACCAGCAGATGTGATTTAGTATGCTATGAACAAAATCAAGAAACGACTTAAACCTTAAGTCATGCACAATAACTAAAAGAAAAAAAAGAAAGAAAAAAAAAGAGAATTGATGAATTCATTTCAACGAAAAGTCACAACGCCCTGACAACAACAGATCACTAACAGTCATTACCATTCTTTGGATGAAAACAAGTCTTGTTTCTTCATCTCAGTTACATAATAATCTTCCACTTCATTTAACAACAATGGGCAGTTGTCCCGAAGGTACCGGAAACCGTCCGATTCCACAAGAACTGCAATACAATGAGGATGATTCGTAACATTAATCTCCGTTTTCTAATTAATTAAAAAAAAAAGAAAAAGAAAAAAAGACTTACCAGCATAGCTATCAGCAGCGTACTTAAAGCATAGACGTTTTAACGCAGATGCATTACACCTCTCTGCTAGTAAGATAGTCTCGGCTACGCGTCCAAGAGAGATGTTTCTCCATATATGAGCTTCACATATACTCTTTAGACGCTTAAGATCGTAATCAACTGCAGCCACGAGCAATTTGGCTCCGAACGTGCTTGATAAACATGGCCCAAAGCCAAATCCAGGCCTCTCGTCTTCTGGGAGCGTATCGGAATATATGAAGTGCAATAAAGCCTGTAACAGTGTAAAGAGACTGGTATTAATTATTAAGGATCAAATATAAGTAAAAATAGACTTCAACATAAGTCATACGGTTAATTAGTAAAGAAGGTAGTTAGTTACTTTGAACACCCGAGGCTCCATGCCTATGACGAACGTTTCCTGCTGATCCGAAACCGCAAACATGGATCGAAAGACAGAGGACCGGGCCGACATTATAAATTTATGCGCTCGGAATTTCTCGCCCCGGACACTAAAAGCAACATCCGAACCTTCGCCGGTATCCAACATGGAAAGAAAACAAACCCCAACATCATCATCATCACTTCTCGGACGAGCGATCGTGGCCTCGGGAGTCGACACAACGTCAATCATGCATTCGATTTTTAAACAGTCATCCTTGAGATAGGAAGATTTCACAAGGCGGTCTCGTTCTATAAAGTGTGGATAGCCCATCGACTCACCGGGTATAATGGGGCCCGCAAGTGCCGGAAAAGATTGGGTGAGATGATTACCCTTCCCGCTCTGATCGAGTAGTGTCATCCGGTGAAAGCAACGGACTCCGTCGCCTTTTTCACTCACGAGTTTGATACGAAGGCCAAGGTATACCCCTAATGGACAATTGTCGGTCGGGTTTGTCCATAACTCAGGAGAGACGACGACAACCCATCGATGGCCTCCCACGGTGAAAGCATCGCTGTCGACGTGTTTTTCTTTGCCAATCCCCTCGTACAGTGAGTATTTCTCGAACGTGAGTCGATGGAGCCCCTTTTCATTCCTCGTCTCCTACACACAACATGTGAATCGTATTTTTATTTTTATTTTTTTGTATAAAAAAATAGATAATAAGGTCTAACTGTCTAATAAGCTTTAATTAATTACCTCTCCTCCTCCGCTGCTAGAGGGGTTTCTGTACGCCACCTCTAGAAACAACGACGGGCAAGATTGTCTAAGGTATTCACATCCTTCAGATTCCAAGACAGCATCCTCATTTCCAGCTGCAAATCTAAGACATGCCGCTTTCAGTTCGGTAGCATGATAAATATCCGCGAGGTGCAACCAGTAAGCAACTGACTCTGCTGAAAGTTGTTCCGAAATGCGTGATTCGCAAACCCTCTTAAGATTTTTCAGTTCAAACTGATGGGCTGCTGCAAGAACCTTTCCCATAAATGAGTCCACGAGACTCAAATATGAACAACTGATTGTTTTTTGTTCTTCATCCTCAAGATTTCCGGTGTATATAAACCAGAGCATTGCCTACAACAAAAGAATCAAGGAATATTGATTTGTCAAAATTAGTTTTTAACTAAAAATTAAGAAAAATAGAAAGGCAACCTTGAATATTCTAGGCTCCATGTCTGGAATAACAACAATCTCCGATTGATGATCCAAAAGGCGTGACCGGAACAAAGGAGACGAGGCAACTAATATCAACTTATGCCCCCAAAACATCTCATCTCCTACTTTAAACAACACGTCAGCACTCTCCTTCCTTTCCAGAAGCTTCCGGAAATCGGCCCCAATAGTATTAGACGACGAGTCGTGGTTGAAAAGAGGCAGTTTTTGAATGTGGCAAGTGCAGACTCGAATAACGCAACGGATGTTCAAGCAATCGTCTTTTAGATAGGGGACGTATTCGAGCTCTGCACGCGTAATGTAGTCATCAAATCCACGGAGAAACCCTGGTTTTAGAAACGAGACATACCCATAATCTTTGACCCAGTGGTTGCCTTTGACAGACTGATCCACAAGGATGAGTCTAGTTGAAACTTCAACAGGATCACTGCTGCTGCTCTGGAGAGAGAGAAATAGAGATACACTCCAACTGTATGCGAAATTATTTCCGTTGGGGTACAATAGAATCGTCCAGCGGTGGCCGCACGCCATGAACGCATCGCTCTTGATTGCGTTTGGTTTTTTCACACCTTTACGGAGGATGGAGTAGTTTTTTAGAGACCAATCATGAGATCCTTCTTCTCTTCTTCTGATGATTATCGAGGCTGACTCTGAAGCCATGGCTATTATTCACCGATCTATTTGGGATTGGGATAATAAATTCGCCTCGCCAATAATTTATGATATATTTTAAGTTATATAATGATAATATATGGTAAAAACAGTTTTTAGGGTTGAATTTTTTATTTTTTGGGTTTATTTTTTTATTTTAGGGTTTCGAAAAAAATCTATCATCGTACTATATATATATATATATATATATATCAGTTATGTGCAATGAAATATGACAGAATTTAAGTGTTAGGGTTTATTTTCCTATTTTAGGTTTTAGATTTTAAATTTATGATTGCAATTATTTGTGATGACATCTAAGTTACATGCCACTCACAAATTAGATGTGATGATATATTAAAGTCATATGCGGCAATAAATTAAATTAATTGATGCACACTACCAGGCAATGATTTAAAAATCAGACCGGCCGGTTCAACTGGTTAGACCGGGAACCGGCCATTGATCACTATAAAAAATACTATTTTACCGAGGGTATTCCACTTGAAAATTCCGAGGGTATTAATTTTTACCAAGAGCATTACCGAATGATTATACCTAGGCAATACTGGAGGCTTTTCGGGGTGTACAATTTCCCCTTGCAAATTACCAAAGGAAAACTCCCCTCGATAATCAATCACCCATTACAAGTTAGTAAAAATAACCTAACAGCCAGCTTTGCATGCAAAAGATCCTCGGATATAAAAGTGTCACTTGCTACCGAGTCTCGGATTAAATTAACAACAGTCATCAACAATCGAGAGCTTTTGTTTGGCTGTAGAGCCTTGTTTCTTTATCTCGTTCGTCGAATGCCTTGCTTTAGAAATATAGTCATCAATTTCGTTCAGCAGCAACGGGCAGTTCTTTCGAAGGTAATTGAAACTGTCCAATTCAACAAGATCTGCAATACATACAATGAACTTCTAATTAATAAAGGTACATGAAGATATTAATTTATTTATTATTTAAAAAAAAAAGCTTATAATACCAGCATAGTTATCGGCAGCATACTTGAAGCACAGACGTTTTAACAAGGATGCATTACACCTGTCCGCAATCAACATAATCTCGGCAAAACGCCCAAGAGAGATGGTTCTCCAGATATGAGATTCGCAAATAGTCTTAAGACGCACAACGTCATATTCATCCGCAGCCGATAGCAATTTGGCTCCGAATGTGCCCGATACCGACGGCCCAAACGCATATCCGTCCATCACCAACGACCTCTTGTCCCCCGGGAGCGTATCCGAATATATGAAATGCAATAACGCCTGCATTTTAATTTAATTAGGATCGTATTGGTAATTATTAATTAAGACAAACACACCCTTGGTTACCTCAAAAACTCGAGGTTCCGTGTTTGTGATCACGACTATCTCCTTTTGCTGCTGATGATGATGATCGGTAGTAAACATGGATTCGAAAACCGATGATCTGGCCGAGAGCATAATCTTATGAGCCCGAAACCTCTCACCTCTCACATCGAAAACGACATCAGAACCTTCGCCGGTGCCCAACAAGGTAAGAAAATCAGCCCCGACATCATCACATCTCGGGCTAGTTAGTATCTCCTCATCGGTGGTCCCAGACGGCGGCAACACAACCCCGATCACGCACTCGATCTTCAAACAATCGTCCTTGAGATAGGAAGACCTGTCGAGCTGCCCCCGCCTTATAAAGCTAGGATACCCGAAGCGCTTACCGGTGGGTAGGACAAAGGGGCCCGTACCCGGAACATTGTCGAACAGAGACGTTGAGCGCCAATGGTTCCCCTTTCCGCTTTGGTCGAGCAGTGTGAACTGGAAGAGGCAACGGGCTCCGTCTTCTTCGCTCGTCGTCTCACTCACGAGCGTGACGTAAAAACCGACATCGACGGACCAGTCGTCGCCGTAAATACTACTGGTTGGCGTCGTCCCGTCGGGAAAGATGCTGACGGCCCATTGGTGGCCCCCCACGGTAAAAGCATTGCTGTCGATGGTTTTACCGTGACCGATACCCTTGCACAGCGAGTATTTCTCCAATGTGAATCGATGGAGACCCTTTACCATCCTCGTCGAGCATCGCGACAATGAGCTGTGCTGTTTCACCATGGTTTTCTGGGAGGGCAGATAATTAAAAATCTCGATTAGAATTTCATAACATGAATCTAATTTTATGCAATCATGGTAGATCTTGTTCAAATTTTAAGGAGACTTTCTATTAATTCACAGAGTCACAAATAAGTGCCAATATATATGGTCTACATCAAAATAAGCATGCAAATATAGTACTCAGTCCAATAATTAATCCTGATTAAATATAATTCATTTACATCAGAAAGCTCAAAGCCACATAACTAGGGGGTATAAAAATCTAATCACCTGTAAGAACTAAACCTCTTAAAATACAGTACAATACAGACCACTCACAATGTGCCATATATCAAAAAGCCCAGAATAGATTAGTATCAGGAATATATTATATTTAAAAAAAAAAAAATCAACGACATTTAGTTTTCCCTGCTGAATAAAGCAAGCTCTGAGAAACCAGAAACAATTTAAAAAAAAAAAAAAATGAGTAAGAATTCTGAGAGAATGTTTTTCGTGCAAGAGAAAATCGTTGTTAAATAGGCACTTGGCATTAGATGTACCATAGTCGCAAAAACGAACTAAAAAAAAAAGGTGACATTTATGAAGAAACCTTAAATGGGTTTGGGTTTTACAAAGAGGAAAATCTCAGTACGATACGGACCAAAATAATTGTACGTAAAATTATGAGGTGAACGTTGAAAGCGACCTCATTTCCTAGGGAGGGTGTACCCCTGGGAGGTGAGCGAGCTGTTATAATGCGAGTGTGTGGTTTTGTGAAAAGTAGCGACCTGTAGTATGGGAATGGCTTTTCATACAGGGTCGCGACCTCTTTTACTTTGGGCTGGGTACTTGGGCCCGATTTGTGGATCTAATGTATGTGAATCATTATGGGCCTAGTGGGCTGTATGTCCCGSCTTAATTGGGATATCTATGRAGAAGTTTTGTTATTTATGGGAACTGGCCATAAATGAGGAGTCCTAATTAAGAGACGATTGTGAAAATCCTGGCATACGTGAAATTCTTATCATAAAAGGTAACCCTGGATATTGGGATTCTTCTCCTGTCCCTATAAAAGGAGCCCTTGGCTTCTCTTTTGAGGTTAATGCTTGTTTACGCATTTTATTATTTTTGAGTGCACTAATATTATTGAGAGAAAAGAAGTGTGTTTTTCGCTTATTAACTTAAGCGTCGGAGGGCCTTAACGGGCTCGAAATCCGACCCGTTCTAGGCGCTGTTTTGCAGGAAGTCGAGGTCGCTGAGACGATTGCGGATTCTTTGGAGGTCGCTGTGTCGTGTTTGAAGGTTTTCTAGGTCACTGATCTCTATTTTTTAGGTTAGTACCCCCTTTATTTGGTAGTTCAACTTTTTGGACTTATCACAGTACATATAGGAGCTCGATGCGGCGGAGCAGCTGCTATTTCGTCTTCTCTATGATTTCCGTCTTCGTCCTCCTTTTTCTTCCTTTTTTTCATCCGTTCTGTAAAAAAGGTTTGCGAGAAGAAAGAAAGAAAGAAAGAAATTTGTTATTAATTATTATTAAAAATATTGCAAAATAGCTCAACTTTTTCTCTTACTAAAATTTGAAAAGGGAAAAAGAAAAAGAAAAAAGGAATGTAATGTAATGTAAGACAAATGTGTGGTGATTTTGTATTTGTTTTCTTTTTAAAGAATCCTTCCAACAGAAGAAAAAAAGAAAAAAGAGTGATCTAATTAAATCAATTCTAACGGTTAAAGTCAAATATAAAATGAGTTTCAAACTTTTATGAGTTTTTTTTTTAATATAATTACCCGTCAAAAAAATACCATAAATATTATGATTTGGGCGAGATAATTGAGTCGCTTGTAGAGGGTGTCCTCAACACGAATTTTGAAGAATTTTTAAGCATTTGAAATTTCATATATTTTAAAGAATTCTATGGATGCTATTATGAATTCTATGAATTTTAATGGAATTTTATGAATTCTTATACAATGGAATTGTGTGGATTTTAAGATATTCTAATGGAATTTGTTGAATTTTATGACATTTAATTAATGAATTTATGTAAATGTAATAACTTCATAATCATAAAAAATGCAAGTATTCAAACAAAGTCATTAATATAAATATAATTTGACATGGTCAAGTATGAATTTTTTTTTATAAAATATTATTACTAAAATAATTATTCAACTAAAAATAACATTGATGGAGATAATTCATATTTTTTAAATAAAGATGTATCTATGAAGATATAGTAATAAATACATATCAACTAATAATTCAAGGTGTCTAAGAAAAATAGAAGAAATCACTACCATAAAAAAAGATGTTAGCAATCGAAATAAGACTACAAAGCAAATATATGGTGGCTATTCAGAAAACTTAGAATCAACAGAAAATACAAAATAATAATAATAATAATAATAATAATAATAATAATAATAATAATAATAATAATAATAATAATAGTCATATTTGTAGAATAATACTAATTTAAAATTATTATCATACAAAAATGGTAATTAAAGTACAAGTTTATTGAAAGTTTAAAAGAATATATAAAATAATATGTGGGTAGAGATACAAGGGAGAAAAATATACTTATTCTTTTCACTCAATAATAACAATAAATAATAATAATAATAATAATAATGTATTATTATTATAATAATTATTAGCACTATTATTTTATTCTGTTATATTATCAATATTGTTATTATTGTTGTTGTTATTACTATTTTTAGTAAAATGAAATTCGAATTTCGAGGGGTTGAGGTTTCATTTTGTATAGCATATTTTCTTAATAAGTATGCCTTAGAATTATATGAAAATCCATTCAAATCCAATTATAAAAGGAATTCATGGAATTCGTAAAATATTTGAGGACACTGGATTTTCGTAGAATCCATTAAAATTGAAGTTGAGGAATACAAAATTTGATGTATTCTATAAAAATTCAAATTGAGGACACCTAAATTATTATGAAATTCTAAATTCCACTGAATTCTACCCCCGTAGTTTTTTTGGCCTCCATTGAACGGCAAATTATACTCTTACCAGAGTGCATTATGCATGTGCACATGACTTTTATCTTGTTTTATGTAATAAATATGTATATTATGTTTGATAATTATAATTGTATTATTGATTTTCATGTTTGGATAATTGAAAATTATATTTTATATATAATGAATACAGATGTTTTATATGATGAATATATATATTATGTACTGATTATATATAGCAATGTCAAAATGGGCCGAAGCCAGCGGGTCGGTCCGTTGGCCCGCTTAAATAGGCAGTCTTGGGCCTAGAATCTGCAGACCCGTTTAATCGCGGGCCTATTTGGCCCGCTCCATGAAGACCGCGGGTTTTGGCGGGCAGGAGCGGGCTGGCCCGTGATTTTTTTTAATTAAATATAAATAAATGGAAATGGAAACGGAAATAGAAATAGAAATCGGAAGAAATCTGAGAAACGCAACCCTAATCTTTCAGCCTCTTGTCCTATGAGCGTGACCCGCCGTCTTCTTCCTTCTAATGCCGGCGCCGCTCCCACTTCGCCACCAATCACGCCACCGTCTCCTACTCCAATCTAGACAACTATCACACACGATCCCAGACTCCAATTTCTAAATCCCTAATTCTAAATCACATCCACCAATTTTAATCTGCCGCCACCGTGAATGAGCGTCGCCCATCACCAGTCTGCATCCTCTCCGTCTGAATTTGATAAGGTTTGGTTTTAATCCAATTTTCTCAAATCTTATAAACCCTAATTAGTAATTAATAAATTTTATCTGCATATATACCTTTATTTAGTGAATTGCTTGGGTCGTGATGTTCAAACTTGTGTTATTGACTAGATTGCTCTCAAGGTAAATGATATAACTGATTCTAGGTCTCCATCATTTCAATTTTTTCTGTTCTTGAAGCAGAATTTCGGACTTTGGCCTCTATGAATTTAGCATTAGCTATAATGTTGTCGTGAATTTATCGTTGTTATGTGGATAAAACATGGATGCCCTATTATATTTAAGAGGTTATATGTACTGAGTTCTGTCACCTTTGGTGTTTTGGGTTTTTGAAGTTTTGGACTGCATTATAAAAAAGATTTTCATGGGATTTTGAGACTAATTTGTTTAATTCAGTAGGTTTGTGGGTTTATGCTTTTGGTTCTCTCTCTTTTTGATAAAGCACCATCTCTGTCGTTTAGTTGCAATCTGTTGCAAAAGGAAGGCAAATGAAAGTAGCATCTGTTAAATAAATTTTGGTAAATTAACTGAACTAAAGTTGATGATTTTGGATTTTGGTAGTTTTGGTTTTTCCTATGGTGTATCAAAATTTATAGAACATACAGTTCAGTTATATGTTTGTATTTTGCTCTTTTAAATTTATTTCATTACTTGCCATGACTAAAATGACACAGAAGAATATGATTACAAGGAAATTTACTATTTTTTGGTTTGTTGGTAATATAAGTTGATTAACTGGTATAGTTTGATTCAATCTGTGTCGTAAGTCAGCGTCGCGTGTAATTTCTTAGACTATTACAAGTTAAATTTTGGTTATATTTAAATTAATAATAGTTGAAATACAATATTTGTTTATTTTGTGTATTACGTGTATTAGTTACAAGTTATTATAACTTGGATACTTATTTATGAAATTATTTTGCTTCTTTTGCAGTATGGAAACAGTAGATGGTGATGATACTGGGGCTCGACTTGTGCCAAACGAGGGCGAGGGCAGTGGCAGTGCCTCAAATGTCAAACTGAAAAAGAAGCAAAAGACTGGAAATACAGAAACAACTCGAACGAGTCATACTTCAGGAGTGTGGGACTATTTCATTAATCTAGGAGTTGATCCAGTTGATGGAAAGCCGAAAGCCGAATGTAAAAGTTGTCACAAAGTGTATGTTGCAGGAAAGTCGCAATATGGGACGTCTAGCATAACTCGTCACGTGAATAGGTGAGCAATATTGAAATCGAATCTACAACAAGATGTGGGTGATATGCTTATAGACCATGCTGGGAAGGTACGTAGTAGAAAAATTTATCAAGCAACTCTTCGTGATTTTTTTTTTTTTACGGCTATCATAAAGCATGATCTCCCTTTTTCGTTTGCTAAGTATGAAGGTATTTGAAATCTTCTTATTTATTGTAATCCGGATGTGAAAACCTTATCTAGAAATATTGTTGCGTCTGACGTGTGGGAAATTTATGCGGATAAGAAAAAACAATTAAAGAAAATATTAGCTGATGTTCCGAGTTGAATTTGTCTTACATCTGATGTTTGGACAGCTTGCTCATACGAGGGTTATATATGTTTGAGTGCTCATTTTATTGATGCTGATTGGAAACTGAATAGTTTCATACTCTCTTTTGCTGATTTTCCTCCTCCACACACGGGAGTACAATTGGCAAATAAAGTTTATGAGTTGTTGAGCGAGTGGGGAATTGACAAGAAAATATTTTCTTTAACATTAAACAATACCTCAAATAATGATTGCATGAAAGACATTTTACGTGATCAACTTTGTATTCAAAATAGTCTGCTATGTGATGGTGAGTTTTTTCATATTCGTTGCTCTGCACATATATTAAATCTGATTGTGCAAGAAGGTATGAAAGTTGCTATTACTGCTTTGCGTAAGATTAGACAAAGTGTCAAATATGTGAAGGGGTCGGAAAGCAGAATGAAAGTATTTGAGGAGAGTGTTAAACAAGTGGGCATTAAAATGGGGGTTCATCTAAGGTTGGATATAATACATACATGATACTTGAGAGTGCTTTGAAATATCGGCGTGCTTTTAGTAGACTTTCTATGACTGATAGTATCGCATTAATGCATCCTATAAATCTCAGTAACTTCTTATTGACCCAGATTATAAATTCACAAAGTGCCTACATGCATTTTTCAATATGGATATGGTTTAGTTGAGAAGTTAGGTATACTTAAAATTGGAAAAATACCATAGGAGGGCCTGATTTAAAGAAATGGTGTCATAATAAAGCCTGAATTTTATGTATCTCAATTGGAGGCTCTATTTTCAAAAAATCTCAATTGAGGGCTCATATTTACATTTTGATTCTCACTTGAAGGCCTCTGTTAACTTTGGTTAAGTAAAACGATGATGGCACAACTAATCCCCAAAGCCTGCAATTTTTATCTTCTTTTTTTTCATGCATTTTATATTGCAAAATACCATCAATAATTAAAAAAACAATCTAAAAAATGACTCCATTAAACTAGTTCCTATGAATACGAGCTAAACCATAGTTATGTAAGTATGTTGACGTGTCAATTAATCCCAAACCAAGGTTAAATTATTTTTATTTATTTATTTATTGATGGTATTTGACAAATATAACCTTCATGAAAAAAAAAAAGTTGAAGGCTTTTGAGATTAGTTGTGTTATCATCGTTTTACTTAATCAAGGTTAATAGAAGCCTTCAAGTGGGAATCAAAATGTAAATATGAGCCATCAATTGAAATTCTTTGAAAATTAAAGCCTTCAGTTGAGAAAACTTAAAATCCAGGCCTTATTATGACACCATTTCGTTAAATCAGGCCCTCCTATGGAATTTTCCCCTTAAAATTAGGTGGAATTTGATCAAATGAGTATTTATTAGCGCACACGCCCAATTTTTCAATCCTCGTGAATCGGAGTAACTTATAAAAGTGCAGACCATAATCTAAACTTGGTAAACAAGTAAAACAAGCTCTTAAGTTATTTTGAGTCCAAAAAAGGCAAACAATTAAAAAAAAAAAAGTTGGCAGATCTATTACAACCAATCTCCCCACCCTACTTTCCGTTACATTAAAAAAACGTCTCTTCCTTTCTCTCTCACAACCACTCAATCAGGATGTGCTTCCCGTTGCCACCACACCATCCTCAGTCGCCGCCTTTCATAATTGCTCGCGATATTCGTTGCCATGCTCGAGAGGTATTCAAGCCCTAGAGTCTATTGATAATATTTTATTTCAATTATAAGGTGTTATCATCAATTTTATTCTGATTTTACACAGATGGGACCTTGATGCTGCAAAAATGGAAAATTATGTTATTGTTTTTTACTAAGCCTTTGAGATTTTTAGCGGAAAAAAGCCCTTTTGTGGAGGAAAAAACTTCGTCTTGCGCGTCGAGCCACTAGCTGATTGAAGTGGCGGCTTTGAGCCGAAGGTCTAGGGCGTCACGGGGATTTCTGCAAAGTAGCTAAGGGTTGACTTGAGTGACAAGTTTGTTTTCGGCGTGAGCTTACGGGGTGGTGTGTTCTCTGGCTCCGAGAGGCTGCATCCGCTTTAGAAGAACGAGTGTTTTGGCATTGCTGTCAAAATGCTTGACAAAATGCCTAACACAAATTTGGTTTCTTGGACGTCGATGATTTCGGGGTTTGTCTGTTAAGGAAACTTAAACGGGGCTTTGGATTGTTTAAAGAAATGCAAACGGGGTGGAGCCTAATGAGGTAATGTTGATCGTGATGTTGCAAACGTGTCTATAGTGTGCTTGAAGTGATGTAATTTCATGTGGGTCCTCGATGGACCAATCGTTGAAAAAATAATATCATGAAAATTGTAGATTATTTAAATAAAATAGGTAAAATGAAACCAAGCATCAGAAAATTACTCTGGTTATTTGAGGGCTTGGAGGGTTTGAGAATCATATCCAAGGTAAACAAATACATTGCCTTGCTCTTAAAGTTTGATTATTTAAGAGATGTGAGTCGAGATGATTCTTGGGCTTGTTGGGAATATTCAACATTTCCATACTCGAAGAAAGGCATGAGACATGAGGGTTACAAGTGAGTAAAGAGCTTTGGCCAATGGTGATGGTGTTGCTCCCAGATATGGGGACCACGAGGTTACTGATTATTAGATTGCCTTTTTTTGCTTTGAAATGCTTTTGTGCGAATAGTATTGATCTGAAAAATCATAGCAGAATGGTATCACTATCTCTTTATAAGGGTGTTGACAAGGGTTCGAACCATAAACCTCTCAAATTATTTGAGATTTATCTTCTACTTTCCAACCACTTGATCAAACTTATTAAAAAAAAAAATTAGTAGAGGATTGACAAGTGGGGAAGATGAAAAAGTGGCAGCCCAAATAAACAATCATGTAAAGTTAACATAAATCATGCACAACTAATATATCTTATACATTGGAATAAATTGGAATCCACGTACCTGATTTATATAATCAAAACTCAACTTGCTTAAACTTCTATTTTATTATGATTGAAGCTCCGATCCTTTCAGTTAATTTCATTAAGTGGGAGATGGATAAAATGCGCTATGTATTATGCACCTGATTTCTTCTTTATGATAATGCATGTATACTTTATACTATGAACATTAGTGTTGCATGTGATGTATAAAATTGTTACCAACGCATTTTATCGAAGTGGTTGTCGAGGTTTGATCGACGAA
Organism: Phtheirospermum japonicum; assembly: GCA_014905375.1. NCBI lineage: Eukaryota > Viridiplantae > Streptophyta > Magnoliopsida > Lamiales > Orobanchaceae > Phtheirospermum > Phtheirospermum japonicum. Next base: position 1,736,433 of record BMAC01000168.1, read on the forward strand.
AAAGAATAAGCGGGTGTTATTGAAGTGGCCGACGAAATTCGTTGGAGAAGATTCTTAGGTGCGATTCGTCCGCCAAAGATTTATATATGTATATATATTTACATAACATACATATTCATCATATATAATACATAATTTTCAATTATCACTAGGTGTAAAAAAGCCGATTAGAGGCGCTGAAAAGAGGAACCGCTGCAAAAAGTGCAAAGGTGGCGGTTATTGAATACCAACCGCAACCTTTTAATAGTAAAAGAGGCGATTGCTTTAGGTTCTCTTTAAGGGTCAGCGGACCAAGAGGCGAAATCGCCAAATAAGCAACACAACGGCGAAATCGGAAACGACGATCTGCGGACCAAGAGGCAGGACCCTCACCTATGGTCTCCCTTCTATTACCATGAGACAAATTGAAAATGTTCAAATTAAGGGTGTCATTTAGTTCTCCAATATTGAACATAGGCTCAAATTAAGGGTCTCATTTAGTTCTCCAATATTTCTAATTATGTAGTTGAAAAATTGAACGAAGTCCTTACGGTCGTCAACAATCGTCGCACTGCACCACAAAGAATTGTCGCGCGACGAGAAATTGTTTCAACAAGTCGGCACATTGGTTTCATATAGCTCACTTGTCATTGTTGCTGTTGACTGGGGTGGGGTGGGGTGTACGCTGGATGAATCGTCAAAGGCACTTGATACGGCAGTCACATGGATTACTTCTATCATTACTATCTCAGTTGGTGTTCTCCATGGGAGGAGTTATCACGCGTTATCCAGTCTTTCGTGGAAATCTCCTTTTGCAATATTGAACATAAAACCAAATTAAGGGTCTTATTTAGTTCTCCAAAAATTAGAATCATGTTGGTTACCAATTTTTCTATCGAAAACTAGGCTCGTCTTCTTCCCATATTCATCCATCAAATCAAAATATACAACGCCCCCAAAATTCACCGCGCGATAGCAAAAGAAGTTACTGAAGCTGTTAAGTCCACTTTGGGGGCGAATTGTATCTCAAACTAATTTTGATTTGATGAATGAATATGGGAAACAGACGAGCCTATGATTTTTCGAATGCACAATAATGGAAAAATAATTCGACTGCACAATGTTGGGAAAATTGAAAACCAACATGATTCTAGAACTAAATGGACCCTTAATTTGGTTCTATGTTCAATATTGTTCAATATTGCAAAAGAAGGAGATTCCTACGGAAGTCTGGGTAACGAGAGCGTGATAACTCTAGGCGTACACCCTTGGCAACAGCAACAATGACAACAGAGTTACATGAAACAAACGTGCCGACTTGTTGAAACGATTTCTGGTCGCGCGGCAATTCTTTGTGGTGCAGTGCGACAATCGTTGCGCAAAAAATCCCGTGATGCCCCAAAAGACGACAGTCAGGACTCCGTTCAATTTTTCAATTAAAATAATTGGAAATATTGGAGAACTAAATGAGACCCTTAATTGGAGTTTATGTTCATATTGGAGAACTAAATGAGACCCTTAATTTGAACATTTTCAATTTGTCTCATGATTGCTTTTCTTTCTTATATGCATACGCAATGCCCACAATGCCCACAGTGCACATAAAAATGAAAAATAAATAAATAAAATAAAAAAGAAAGGGAGACCATAGGTGAGGGTCCTACCTCTTGGTCCGCAGATCGTCGTTTCCGATTTCGCCGTTGTGTTGCTTATTCTCCACCGTGTATTCAAAGTATACCTGAAAGTACACCACTATTAATTAATATTTCAAACTCCTTATGTGATCAAGAATTGAAATTGTCGAGGAATTGAAAATGGAAACATACCCAATGTAAGTGTGGCCTTTGAATCTGGGACAGTGATGTATGTTAGCAGATAACAAGCGAAGAAACCTGCTTAGTTTCCCAGAATTATGTATGCTTCAATTCTTTTATCCCTGGTTATGAATCATTTTGCAACCCTCCATTCTTGCAACATTAATTTGCAAACTTGTTGCACAAAAAATAATTTGATATTGAGTTTTAGGGAGTTTTTTTTCAGAAGAAGAAGCTTACAGGTTAGAAGTTAAATATAATTGAGTCATCAGACAAAATCATCTTTATATTAGTTTCTAGCATTTTAGGCAAAGGAAACAAGAGGTAAAACATATAAGCTGCCCAAAAACCTAATTGACAGGTAGTGCTGATGATGCTTTTTCATTATATATACAAGTACATCTTCAAAGGCAGAATATTAAGACGAAACTGTGATTGTTTTGATAGATAAAATTTTTATTTCAAAAATTGCTGAGACATAAATAAGTCTGATGTCTACAATTTTGATGTCTACAATTGACAACAGACAAAAGAAAATATGCATTACAGAAAAAGCATATCAACAACCAAAAAAAAATCGAAAACATCCAAGTCTCGAAAAGTACATGTTAAGATTTTCTCTAAAGTTTAAAATAGCAGGAAGGGTCGGCCACTCTAGAATGTTCATAATTAAACCATTCAATCATTGCTTCAAGAAATAACATTCATCAGTATTAAAAAAAAAATTAAAAAGGCAACAAAATTTCCCACAAAAGTCAAAAGGCATAATCTTTATTACCATTTCATAAAGGAAAACATCATATCATCTTGATTTTTTTAAAAACAGAACTACAACCAAAATCAAACCTCAAAATTCCAATAAAGAAAAAGAAGAAGCCCCAAACATAATTCTTATAATAATCAGCGGTTCTTGAATCAACTGAACCCCATAACTTTTCTCAGAAACAAAATAAATTTGAAAATTGAATACCAATTAAACATCCCAAGAACTGCAGATAATAAGAATATTGAACTAAGATCGACGTTTTGATTGAACATAATAAAAATATAATATTCTAATAGTTGAACTGCGATCATTCTTGATTGAAATAAACTTAACTTTTCAGACAGGAAAAAAAAAGTATTGAACCCTATAAAATTTTGCTACAACGTCATAACCATGGATACATACCAAGATTAAACGGCAGATCCTCAACATCTATTTTCAGTGCACTCGCAAGAGCTGTTTGGAGAGAAGAATCAAATGAAAATGGGTTTCGATTCATTCAGAAAGAAAATGAAAACGATATGAAAAAAATTTCAACAGATTCTATAGTCGCGGGGACCAAACTTATGGGAAAAGTGGGAACTTTTGAGAAAACCCTATAATATTTAATCTCTACCCAACTTTCAGCTATAAATTGCAAGTCGCCCATCCAATAAAATACTTTAGAAGCCAAAAGTCAAGCAGAATACGATGCCACTTGTCAACAAGAGGAGTGAAAACAGTAACAACCCTTGTTTTCTTATCTTATATGGTAATAGATTAAATATTAATTGGTWTTCACAAAGGCAACACACAAAATTGTGATTATGAGAGGGGGGTGGAGGTGAACATGTATGAGCATAACATAATTTTTAGAAGACACTAATATCATTTCCTTTGTAACTCAAAAAAAGGAAATAAATAAGAAAATTTATATTTCACTAAAAATGGCTTTTATACATTTAGAACAATTTTTTATAGAACTTTTAGAAGAGATGGTATGTTAGCTCATTTGTCTATAGTATTGACAGGTATTAATTCAATTGCCATGTTTTGTAAGTAAACAAATATGCATCAATTTTAGCCGAATCATTATGCAGCTCATAATATATTCAAAACATAACCTTTTTTTTTTAGGCACATTCTTACATTTCTGATCATGGTCATTGGATCCCTGAGGCAGTGGCAAGAGTTTGGTTGAGTCTTTATAGGAGCCATTTTCAATCATGTCCGCAATTCCTTTGCAATTTCTAATTATACCTATAAACAACAAAAAAAAAAGGCATATTGGTGTAAACTGAAAAATAACGTTATTAGACTCCTCTATCGTGCAAGAATCCATGACAGAAGAAAAATACGCTATTAGGAGTTTTTAACATAGTTTATAATATAACCCCCAAAAAAAGAAAAAAACTTGACAATTTTTGAATAACACGATACAACTATTAATTAATAATACTTTTTCCTGGAATCCTATCAGGGTGTAGGTTATTTTGAAAATTCGAATGAACTTCATCAACAAATTATCAACTAAAGTACCTTACTTTTGACACCGAGCGACACTGAAAATTGAAAATGCTAAGATAAATGCAATACATACCTGCTCTTCTCTCTCTCTCTCTCTCTCTCTCTCTCTCTCTCTCTTCGAGCCCCATATTCAAAAAAATCAAAAATTGACATCACAACCTTTATTTTTCATGTTAATAACAATATAATTTAAGATTTGTCATATAAAACTTCAAAATAATCAGAAAATATTTCGCTCTCGCACTGCTCTTCTCTCTCTCTCTCTCTCTCTCTCTCTCTCTCTCTCTCTCTCTCATATATATATATACCAAACTAACCCTAACCCGTTATGATTATCTATAATATACACCGAGAAGAGATTTCAATAACTATGATATACATGATCTCTGGAATTGGGAATGACAAATTAGGTAAAAAGCACATACATGCATGTTAGTACGACTCACAATTCAGTCGATCAATATTTCATTTACCAAATATAAACCAGTATATTTATCTCAGTCAATCAATTCACTTAGAAAAACAAATATAAAAGCCACATTTTTTTAAGAGTATGTCAAGAAGATAATCTACCATACACTATTCACCAGCCAAAGTGGGAAAAAAAGGGGGAAAAACTAAAAATATAAAAATAAAAAATCCATAGAAATTGCAATTCCTTATCAAAATCCCAACCGTGAGTTTCCAGATGATAGGATATCTTTCATTTGATATTTAAAGATCCATAAAACTCACCAAAGTGTAGGCAACGCACGCTAGAGAGCACGACCATCGTGAAACCTCCTACGAGCAAAATGTTTAATCAAGAACAGGAACAAGAAAAAAAATTAAGGTTCTTAAAATGAATAGTGACGAAAGAAAAAAGGGAAAAAAAAAAGAAAGAAACAAAAAGCTCTCACCACATATCCACTACCATAGCATCTCCATATCCCTTCTCGCTTCTCCAGACCAAACTGTCACCAACCTTTGGGCCTAAAATAAGCAAGCTGGGAATAGAGCTCTGTCGGTGACCCAATATCGCTGGCCATGGAAGTGGGAATAAACAAAAGATAATCAATTTATTGAAATTGGGCTCCAAGAAAAAATCGAATTTTGTTGAAAAGAAGGTAAGAATATGCATACAGCATGACTAATTTGTTTTAATGGTTGCCGATTGACCTTGAGAAATCTAAATCTGCATAATTGACTTTGATGTTATGGACTGAAATAAAATTCAACAGAGAGATGAGTCTACGCTCTCAACTTCAAATGTTTTAGAAGAATGTATCCATGGATTCTGCAAGCCCTAAAATCAGCCCAAAGAAGAGAGGAGGGGCATTTCATTCTACTCATGATAAATAAACCACGTGTCACTTTAAGGTATGATACGGTGAAACCCCTTATTTTCTTATATGTTTTCTTATTATATTATAAGGGTGCGTTTGTAAAACACGATAGGATAAGACTGGGTGGGATATCCCACCCGGTCAGGCATTTGAAAAAGGAGAGCGGAGCCCGGGACTTTAGTCCTGGTCCGATCACAGTCCAGTGGATGACAGATTAATCCATCCCACTTGGACCCCTCAGATTGGGTAATCCCATTTCCGCTCGTATGATGAAGTTCCCTTTGTGCCCCTGAAATGCCGTGTTCTTTGTCCATCCTGGCCTTGGTAGGTCAATGAATTACGCCTTCACCACAATAAAGACTCCTCCACGCCCATAAACCCTAGAAACCAGTCGTTGTTTTGGATTTGGAGTCATGCGTTTGCGACATCAAGCCGATTTTCAGAGATTCTTGCCAGCGAACTCTAGGACGCCCAGAAGTCATTACCCCGTGGATAAAAACTTCAGATCGCGAATAGAGGTTTGCCCAGTTTTTGGTGTTCATCTTTTTAAATTTTATATTATTTGTTCTGTTGTAACAATAATACTATGCATGTGTTCGTTAAACTCCACATATAAATTGCGAATTATCCCTCTCTCGGAGGTTTCAAATATAGCCGCGTACGCTGTTTAAATCAATGGCTATTAAAAAATAAATTTTGTCGGTTATTTTCATTGCAATTGTTGCTGCAGTTGCCAAAATATGCAGATGACATCAGATTCATGTGTTTGTGCACCATTCTGTCTCCTGGGTTGAGTGTGTACTTGTATTGAAAAGTGATGTTTCCATACTCGTTGTTGTCTGTTTACATTGTTATTATTTTACATTATGTACAAAGGTTCTATGAAGTTCGTTATGATATTTTATTCTGTCGTAATTGCGTTTTAGATCTCAGTTACTCGCTTGTGTTTGGCCTGTCTATCAAATTGAAGATGATGATTATATGGTCGTGGTACCTGAATGATTCAACAATTTATGTACGTGATTGATTCAATAATACGTGATGTGCGTAAATTCAATACACGTTTGAGTCTGGAAATGTGACCGATAGGTAGAATTTAATATTATGAAAGCAGTGTGACTAAATCTATAAACCATAACTTCCTGCTATGTTACATACCCAGCCATTCATTACTCCACTCACATAATCAAACATTGTTAAGATTACGAAAGGGTGTTTCTGTTTCAATTCTGTGTTTTATTCAAGCTGGGAGCATGAGTAATACATAATACTGGATTTCTCATGTTTTTCCCAATCAACACTTTTATATAAATAGGACTGTACAGGTCATGGGGCTTAGTGAGGATGACATTGAGTTGGCTTTGATCATCGAAAGCACTTTAAAACTTCTAAAGACATTTTTTATGCTCGTTTTTTTGTATAACAAGTTTTACTTCAAAAGAAAGCACAGTAAGCGTAATAGATCCCTTGAAATCGTACGCGAACCACTCATTGAAAGGCTACCACTTCAGATTACACACTTACGCAGACTAGTAGATATAAGTGACACGACCTGTGTCGAACAACTTTGAATGGATAGAGATGCATTCGGGAGGTTGTGTTATCTATTAGAGAATGTTGGGGGTTTATCGCCCTCTCGTGATATTCTAGTTAGCGAACAAGTTGCGTTATTTCTGTCCGTGTTAGCCCATCACCAAAAGAATCGGGTTGTCAAACATGCCTTCATTCGGTCCGGACAGACGATTAGCAAGCACTTTCATCTTGTCTTGGATGCGGTTTTAAGGCTGCATCCTCTATTAGCTGTCATCCCCAAAGAGATTGATGAAAGCTGCACCGATGCAAACTGGAAATGGTTTAAGGTACAGCCCAACATCACCCAATAATTATAGTGAAACCCTAGAAACCTTAAATCAATATACTTTTTCTAATATTGGCTTTCATTAATTATTCGCTCTGACTGAATGCGTAGGGTTGTCTAGGTGCTTTGGACGGAACATATGTTCAAGTTCATGTGCCTTTTAGGGAAAAGGCTCATTACCGAAATCGCAAAGGCGATGTGTCTATCAATGTCCTAGGTGTTTGTGACCCTAGTTTGAATTACATATTTATTCTCACCGGTTGGGAGGGATTAGTCGCAGACAGCCGGGTGTTACGAGACGCAATCACTAGGACAAATGGTTTGAAAGTACCCAATGGTAAATAAACCAATTTGCACCTTCTACTGTATATCGTATGTCATTACCTTTATTCAAGAAATTTCTAAACATAAATTTTGAGATGCATTTGAATCTTAACCAGTCTTCAAATAATTCCAGGGCGATATTATCTGTGTGATTGTGGTTATACGAATGGTCCAGGGTTTCTTGCACCTTATAGAGGTGTTAGGTATCACTTAAGTGAGTGGGGTAGTGGTGCTGAAGGCCCTCAGAATTACAAGGAACTATACAATTTACGTCATTCAAAGGCTCGTAATGCTATTGAACGCTCTTTCAGAATACTTAAGAAGAGATGGGCTATCCTTTGGAGTCCCGCCTTTTATGACATTGCTACTCAAAATCGAATGATTATGGCTTGTTGTTTACTCCATAATTTCATCCGTACAAATATGGCGGTAGATCCAATTGAGGCTCTGCTCGGTGCCTCATCACCCGGTGTTGTAGATGCAGATGCGACTCCGGACGACTTTGTAGATCAAGTGCAGCCGCCTGACGAGTGGACAAACTGGCGAGATACACTTGCGGAAGCCATGTATGAGGAGTGGGTGAATGTATCTTAGATCGAGATTTTGGCGGATGGAACACAGGCTATCATGTAGTACTCATATTTCTTATTTGAATATGTTTAGGGGAATGCTACGTAGTTTGACGGTTGATCATCTTATGATTCTTGCAAACACTTAGACATGATTATGTGATATTGGGTATAAGGTGTAAACTTAGTCGGTTAAAACCCATACGTTATTGGTTTGTTTCATTTTCATATTGTTTCCATTTTAAATGACCAAATTATTTTTGATATCATGTCTTCGTGTGTACGTAATGCTTCTGTCACACTCTTAATCTATTAACATTGCACATTGGTTGAGTGAGAACAAATTCGATGGAAAATATCACCGTCCACGACCTAGTAGTGCAGGAATGGAGTCATCGGCGAGCTATGCAAAACCTTCATCGGGTCGTTCGAGTCGAAGGACGTGGTCCGTGGAAGAGGAGCTCATTCTGATTCAGGGATTGAAAGACCTGGTCGTTCGTGGGTGGAAAGCAGACAATGGTTTCAAGGCGGGTTACGCTTTCATCCTCGAGAAACATATGGGCCAACATTTCCCGGGTACTGATATCAAAGCGGAGCCCCATATAACCTCGAAGATGCACGTGTGGAAAAAAACATACGGGTCATTAAGCCTCATGCAAAGTCATTCTGGGTTTGGATGGAATGACTCGAGTAACACGATCACGGTCGATAGCGAGGACATATGGGCTGAACATGTCAAGGTTCGGAAACGAACAGTCTAAATTTCCAAAAAATCTTTTTCCTAAATGTTATAGTTGAGATAATCTTGGCGTTTTGCAGTTTGATCCCAACTGCAAGTCCATGAGGTATAAGACGTGGCCGTACTTCAAAGACTGGATTGAGATATTCGGGAAGGACAGGGCCACAGGAGAGAATGCACGAGGACTTGCAGATACGACGACCGAGCCATGTACTGAACAACCACCTAAAGAGGGATTACGTGCGCCACATGTGAGCTTGGGTGAGGACATCCCTGTCGTGGAGGCTGAGGATAATTCTGGCATACAGGCTGAAGGTAGCTCCGCGCCCGCGAGGAAGATTCCGAAAAAGCAGAAATTTGTTGATGCATTGGAGGAGCGCTTCGTGGATCTGATGGAGACATTCTGTGCCAAAACCGAGGGACATCTCGGCGAGCTGGCTCGGCGCATTGGTTTTCAGCACGATGCGAAAGAACAACGTAAGGCCGTGTTCGATGTCCTGAATGAAATGCCGCTCCTTACCATAGAAGATAAATTAGCTATTTCGAAGCTTTTCTGTAAGAACAACGAGGATCTAGACCTCTTGTTCAGCCTTGGCGATGAGTACAAGGCGGTGATGGTGAATATGATGCTGGAGGGTCGCCTTTGAGTCAGTTAACTAAAGTTCGTAATGCAGTCGAATGATTATTAAGAATAATTCCTAACAAACTTGTTAACTCTTCGACTTCGTATGTAAATTAATGGTTATTTTGAGGTTATGGTCCGACTGTACGTATGTTCCCTTTTTGTGCGACCCGGGAGAAGTAATCGTGTTTGCAAGTTCATGTTTTGGTGGATTGTGTTCGTGTAGGTCAAAATCATCTAATTACGTATGGGTCTGATCAGATGACTTGAACATTGGAAAAAAAAATTCAGTTTTTAAATTTTTGAATCATTATGACATTGTAGGCCCACAAATGTTCTACTAAAAATGTCTTCACTCCGGATTATTCTCATTTTTTATACAGGTGATATAAAGACCAAGACTTCGACATTTCATCTAATATCACCCTTCCATTTATAGTTGTGGTGTTCTGGACATTTATGCAATATATACGAGTATTCAATGAGGGGAAGTTTTAGGTTGAATGCATTTATTTATGTCATTAATGCATCATATTGGAGAGAATTGAGTAAAGGGAATGCTTCAACTACCAACCACCACCAACATCATTTATGTGCATGACTCATTACATATGTGCATACCCAAATCACTTCATTTCATATTTTGTGCGTGCAGAGTTGGTCACATTATTAAAAGTTGTGGTAGGTAGTGGAAATCCTTAAAGATTTACGTTGGTTATATTTGCACTTCATATCGTGTTTTGTCATTTTTGTGAACAGGAGGGCAAGATGGTGTTGACCAGGAATGAGCGTGTGCGTGGCATGTGGCGTAGACCATTGTGGGGCAAGGAAGAGGAATCGGCTTGCTACGAACTCTTCTTCAAGATTTCTACGCGGGTTGGTCATGTGCATGACCCCGACGTGTTTAATAGCATATGGCCGTTGCTCGCAATGGAGCTGTCCGAGAAGATGAATAAGGATTACACCGTAGAGGTCGTCCGTTCGAAGATTCACTTGCTCAGAACACATTTCAATGCATTTGAAACTTTTAGTAGACGCACCGATGTGAGATTTGATTTGAGGTCCGGACACGTGGTCATGAATGATACATATTTCACGCACAATGGGCAGGTAATATGCAAATTCGATTTACTATTCAACTCAACCCCCTATTCACATTGAAGAATTATTTTTTTAACTGGATCTTTTTTTATTTGGTGTGCACCGAAGGAGAGCGATATCGACAGATGCTTTCGGATTGACGGACTCCCTTTATACCGCAAGTGCAACGAGGTTTTTTTCCGGAAGTGCGCAGCGGAGATTGACTTCGGAGATGATCCTAAACACGGACCCGACTCGACCATCGCGAACCCCTTACCGGTCGATGACTCGGAAGAATCCATACCTGACCCCTATTGGGACACCGAGAGCGATGGCTGCGACGGTGAAATACTCGACCCGTTCTCGTATGATGTGAACTTGGCGGGTGGACTGGGCCTCCTTCCATCTTCCGACTCATCGGACGATGACGGTGATGATGGCCATGATCGCTCCATTATAACCGACTAATCTCGTCCATCCCTTGAATTTCGAACTGTTGCTTGGCTTGGGTTTAAATGTTTAGGCTTCTTATTATGCTTTATTTCATTCGGTGTTCGGATCTGTTGGCTGACAATAATACTTTGGTTAGTGGTTTGTGGTTGTGTGGTGTTTTTCTATTTCCTGTTTGTCTTGCGCGCTTGCGTTGTTTTTCATGCCATATTAGAATTATTTGTTTTTCGATGATTTTGATGTATAATATGGTTCGGAAAAATTGTAATGCGTTCTTTGGTTTACTCGTTAAGTTATTTATAGGTAGTACATCTTGGTTCGACCATTAGTGCAAATACTCGTAGACTTAAGCCAAATAATAACTAAGATAACGATATATATCACAACAACATAAAATGTCAAGTAAAGAAAGGCCGGAATGCTCAATCACAGAAGTACAAAATACTAATAAGAATAGTAATATCCGATAATAGAAAAAGACTAGGCATTGTTCGATCCTCTACATGATGTTGACTTCGCGTCATGGAGGTTACGTTTGAGTTTGGTAGGTGTGCGGGTACCTGAAACCCGGGAGCTAGTGTTACACTCCGACTCAGCTAGCGCTTGGTTCACCGAAGGATTAGAAACTCGCTCGCTTCCCTCCGAACTTGAGCTACCAGATTCGTCCAATACGATCACCTCAACCGTCCGGCTTCCGTAAGCTCGCTGTCCAGATGTTGGTGTTGTGAGGACATCATACATCCCCCGAAACAGAACTTGAAGTTTATCCCAATCCGGATCTCCGTATAGAACATACGCCTGAGCGAGATCTTCTTTCTGTTTAAAAATATCAAAACACATTTTTCGATCCGGGTAATATTAAATTCGACCTTTCATTTACATGTAACCGTATAAGCATACGATTTAAACGGGGGGGATCAATACGTAGATGGGGTGTATATTACCTCAATCAGCTCAACCCATACATGTGCAAGAGAACTCATCATATTATAGTACGCATCTCGACGAACTCCATGTTTTCTAAGTATCCACCGGAACACCCGAAAATGATTATGAAGTAGGTTAAGCTTGTCGTTGCATTTGTCGTAGGTGAAGGCTTGACCCAGCTGTTGGTTGAGCTTATCGATTGCGTATCGAATAGCATTTGTGGAGTTTTCGGCCGTCCTGAATATTCCAGCCGCCCTTGCCTCGATAAGCCCATCGATAAAAGTTTTATCGACGATGCTTGTCCAGCGAGACGTGTACAGAAAACATTCTTGTTTCTTGGGCAAGGGATTTGGTTGGTTTGAACTTTCGCTTTCCATTAGCCCAAATGTGTTCATGATGCAGGGATGTTTGTCGGATACGTATGTCTCAGAACAATATTGTCCTTATAAATAAGCCTATACAAGATGGGGATGAGATACAATAATAATGCAGGGTAAATCCAATGTAAATCATTTCCTGTATGAAACATCTATTACTTATCAGGGAATATGTCCCTTTCAACATGATGGGTTTTGTTGCTTTTCCTTTTTTAGGGAATATTTTCTTTTTTGGTCATGGGAATATATTCTTCTTTGGTCACACCATAGAACAGTAGACTCATTCAGACAACATCTGGGCTCCACATAACTCAGAATTATGCAACTTATGCATTACAATTAAAAAAGTGCATGCAAAATTACGCAATCTGACATGGTATCCTCAAATATTGAACAAAAGAACCCATTTCGTTGGTGACACCTTAATCTTAATAAGAACATAACGTCTTAACTCGTAATCGAGAATTCATTACACAAGATCGCTCCCATATCATTACCCACATCAACGATGTTTTTTTCCATTCAACGCGTCAACAAAATCAACAGCAAAACAAAACAGAGAACCCAAGCGAACCATCCTGAAAGTTGGTTTTGACATGCCTGTTTCTTATACGTTGTCGATTCCGCTCGAACGCTTCTCAGCTCGTTGCACAACTGGTCGATCGTAGATCTCGGCTGCTCGTCGGAGCTTGGATCTACCCAAATGAAAAATTTACACTTCTTTTCCTGCAACACAAAGGGATTCAAATGCATAAAGGTTGTTTCGGTAAGCACAAAACCCGATAAGGTATTCGACAACATATTAATTAACCAATTGAACACCGAAAGGAACATTTATAGTTACGTACCCCTGTAACAGGGCAACTCAAGAATCGCCGATCGGGATTCTTTGATGTCCGCGATGTCAACACTCTAACGGGGAGTTCACAATAGCACTCAGTGGGGAGATCCCTATGACAAGTCGTGCAGTTCAACGTAACGTTCCGCGGCCAAGTGGATGACGAACCATAAGAGTTGCTCATTTGGCCAGACAATATCCCACTCAAATCAATGCCCGGACAACAAGATCCACAGTACAAACCTATACTGGCCGATCGAAAAAAAATAATGGGAGTGCAACAGCTGCTGAAAATCGATAGTGCGATTTTGTGTGGACATACTTTTACAATATCGGTCAAGCAATGCAAAAACAACCCCAGAAATTACCCTACCCTAATTACATAAATCTAGTGCAGTACTCATAAACTAATATACCTGAAAATTCGAGACCCAATTCGGGTGCTTCAGATTCTAAATGGTGCACCGTACCTCGTCCAAAATCAATTAACGGAAGAGAACCGTTGGGACGAGTGCCTATTTCGTCTTCGGTTCGGAGCAGATAGAACAGGCTCACGAAGCGAGTTCCCGGGCGCTCCTGACTCCGGATGGGCTACCGTTCAGCCGAAATAAGATTATCAAGAACCCAAGCCGCCTCCTTCGATCTTCTAATTTGCAGTATTTCGAATCAGATCTCCGGTGGGTTGATGCCTTTTTGGAAACTCTGAAACTGGTTTGAATGTGCTTTGAAGGTTGGTTAGGTATACACACTATGTGAAAAGGTATTTTTGCATTTTCACAAGTTATCCAGACATGTAACCGAAAACAAATGATAGATTGTTCAAAGATCATTAAAACAGGATAGACGCTATCAGGTTTTACAAACACGAGTATAATAAAATCTGAACAGTGCAATCACGCGGGATGGGATACAATAGTCTTATCCTATCGTGTTTTACAAACGCACCCTAAGGGTATAGATTATAAGGGTATAGATAGGTTTAGAGCTGTCAAAACGGGTTGACGGGGCGGGCCAACCCATAAACCATCATAACCCACTATTTGGCGGGGCGGGCCAACCTAACATGATGGCGGGCCGAGAAAACCCCAACCAACCCTAATCCACCCGCCTTGAGCCGCGGGTTGGGCGGGCTAGCCCGTTAGTCTTCCCTTTTCTTTTCCTTTTCATATTTGAATGCAGAATTGAATAAAATATCTCTTATACTCTCTAAACATGAAAGTTCAGACTTTTCTTTTATAAGAGATGTCAAAAAAATATATAGGAAACACAAAAAGAATAAATAAGATTTAATCTACTCATTCAAAATTTAAATCCATAAACCAACAGCCACAATGATTAGTTGCATAATAAGTTCTAATTAATTTCCATCAAAAAAATCTATAACAAAATAATGTAACAAGTTCATAAAGCCAAAACAATCTTAAATTACTAACAAAATATAAAAGGAAAAAAACTCATTAATTATCAGTCACTGCATCATCACCCAAACCATCATTTTATCCATGCGACGGGCCAACCCACCCTCGGCCCGCCCCGCCCCGCCCCGCCAAAGCCTGTGGCCCGAGTGGGCTAGCCCATGTAGGCCCGCCTCTTAACGGGCCATTGAATTCTAAACCCATACCCCTACCTTGTTATTGGCGGTGCGGACTGACCCAACGGGCCAGACCCATCTTGACAGCTCTAGATAGGTTATTATTATAATTTTTCTATATAATTAATTATGCATTAAGATTTTATTTTTCAAAATATTCAGGAATTTATGCTTAAAACTTAAGTATTATTATTTCTGGTAGAAAATTGATGACAAAAATGGCTAACATTTATAGTAAGATTTGATTAAATATTGTGTGGTATAATTTTTAGTGATTACACTATAGATTATTGTCATTTAATTAATATTAGATTACATTATATATATATACATACATACATGTATATATATATGTGTGTGTGTGTGCAAAATCTTCTTATTCTATATGTCTTCTTTTAACGCTTCGTTAGGTTTGGGGAAAAAATTGTGTTTCGATATCATGCGAACCTAATATTTACCGAATTTAGTATTTTCTTTATATTATGTTTTACCTAATTTGATATTTTCCTATTATATTTTGGCTAATTCAATATTTTCCTTTTATTACAGGTTACCTAATTTAATATTTTTTTTAACATATTTTGACTAATTCAATATCTTACTTTATTCTTCTAATATAAAAATATAAGTTATATCTAATTAGAAAAAATTTATACTAGTTGAAATAATTTTATTAGAATCTTAAATATATATTTAAAAAATACGAATTATATAAATTATTACACAAGGCAGATAAATATAGATAATATAAACTTAAATTTCTGATGTGTGGGACCATCATCTGTTTCCATAAAGGATGGCTCTAGATATTATGTTTCATTTATTGATGATTACAGTAATTATTGTTGGGTTTACCTTATGAAGCGTCATTTAGAATTTCTCGCTATTCATCATATATTTTGTGCTCTTAAGACTTAACATAATGATGTTATTAAGTGTTTTCGATATGATTTGGGTGGTGAATATACTTCTACTAAGTTCTCTGAATTGCTTGCCTCTGATGGCACTTTCCATTATACCTCTTATACCGATACGCCTGAACAAAATGGGGTTGTTGAACGTAAACACCATCATATTGTAGAAACCACACGTTCTCTTCTCTTATTTGCATATGTTCCTAGTGAGTTTTGGGGGAAAGCCGCTCTTACTGATGTCTATGTGATGAATATTTTTCCATCTTCTGTTACGTTGAGTTTATTCCCATTTAAGAGATTGTATGCTCATGCTCCAAATTACTCTGTCTTGCGAGTTTTTGGTTCTACGTGTTTCGTTCTTCGACCTCATATTGAACGTAGTAAACTATCTTCTCGTTAAGTACTTTGTATCTTTCTTGGTTATAGGGAAGGTCAAAAGGGGTATTGTTGTTATGACCATCTAGCGCATAAACTTTATGTATCACACCATATTGTATTTCTTGAGCATATTCCGTACTACTCAATTTCTCTAGATCTTACGGCCTTACAAGGTCAGATATTGTTGTTATTGATCCTTTTTATGAAGATTCAGACACTAGAACTGAGCCTCGCGGGGGTTGGCATCAATAGGTTTGAAGATTTAAATTCCTCGTTGATGTTCATATTATTCCTACTACCTCTACAGTTCCTCCGGAGATGATGCCTCCACAAGCACCATCACAGCGTTATCCTCAATGCGTTCGTACGTCCACTCAATTATCGAATTATGTTTATTCTAATTACTCTAACACCTTTGCTGCCTCTTTGACCTGTGTTCAGAATTTTTCTGAGCCCTCTATATCATGAGGTTGTTGTTAATCCACTTTAGTATCAAGGTATGGCAGAGGAACTTTCTTCTTTACATAAGACAAATACTTGGGATCTCATTTCTCTTCCTCCAGGAAAACATGCGATTGGCTCTTATTGAGTCTACAAGATTAAAATAAACTCTGATGGGTCGATTAAGATATATAAACTCGTCTAGTGGCTAAGGATTTTCTCAACAATATGACATGGATTATGAAGCGACGTTTGCTACAATTGCCAAAATGTCTACCATCTAGGCCCTTATTGTAGTTGCCTCTGTTCGACATTGACATCTATCCCAAATAGATGTCAGAAATGCCTTCATGAATGTTGATCTTCAAGAAGAAGTATAAATGGTTACTCCATCGGGTGTTGCACATAATTCAGATGATGTTTGTATTTTGAAGAAGGCTTTCTCTGGCCTCAAACAAGCTCCTCGAGCTTGTTTTGAGAAATTCTCCATCGTAATTAAGTCTCTTGATTTCCATTCTAGCCAACATGACTCTGCCATATTCCTTAGGTGTACTTCAAAGGGTCGCATATTAATTTCTTTGTACATTGATAATATGATTATTATTGGGGATGATGTTCATGAGATTGCAAAGTTGATATTGCAATTGGAGCGATAGTTTGAGATGAAAGATTTAGGTGCACTTCGTTATTTCTTGGGAATGAGGTGGCCTACTCTCCTAGGGGATATCTTTTATCTTAATTCAAGTACATTGCTACTATTCTTGATCAGATTCAATTATTAGATACTCGGTCAAAAGATACACCTCTTGAATAGAATGTGAAATACACTCCCTCTGTTGGCGTTCGTTTGTCTAATCCTGTATCGTACTATTGTTGGCAGTGGTGTATCTCACCATCACTGGAAACTTCTACTACTTCGATTCATTGGGCAGCTGTTTTCGTATTCTTCGTTATTTTCGAGGCACTCAATTTTAGATTTTATTATTTTCTTCGTCTTCATCCTTGGAATTGCATGCGTACTCAGATGCTGATTGGGCCGGTAACCCTACTGATAGTAAGTCAACTAGTGGGTTTTGTATTTTTCTAGGAGATTATCCTATCCCTTGAAAAAGTAAGAAGCAGCCTATTTCCCGCTCATCTACAGTAGTTAAATATCGTGTTATGCCTTCCACTGCTGTAGAAATCGTTTGGTTGCACTGGAAACTGAGTGATATGGGTGTCTCACTATCAGATCCCACTCCTATGCATTGTAATAAGTTGAGTGTCATTAAAATTACACGCAACTTTGTCTTCCACGTGCTCACCAAATATATTGAGATTGATTATCATTTCATTCGACATAACTTTCAACTTGGCACAATTACTTTTCTGTTTGTATTTTCAGCCATGCAAATTGCTGATTTGTTTATCAAATTACATTCAATTCCGCATTTCCAACTTTTAACCGGCAAACTCTTTATACTACCTCTTGAAGCATCATAAGTTTGAGGGTGATGTTAAATATTAATATTAGACTTCTAGGTTAATTTAGTTTTTTAGTCTTTTCATTTTCTTATATAAAACTCTTGGTGTTTAGGGTTGTATTATTCATTATTTATCAGTTTCTCGTTAACTCTCGCCTATTTTTTTCTTAACACGTGGAATCATGGGATAATTTCGATTTTCTTCTTATTTTTTTCTATTAATAGGAAAAAATATTCAAATGCTTATATGTATACCTGAAGGGCAGAGAATATAATTATTTATATACTACACGATAATTTGCAAGCACCATCATACACAAAATATAGACAACTCAAAAGGAACTACAAAGTTAATATTCTACAATAATACTTGCATGTAATTGAAACTGGGAAAAACTAACTAACTAGCTAGCTACAGCCCTCTTTTGACCATATCCAAGAACCTCTGATCAGATTCTTGCCTCTGCAATTTCATATCATCATTGAATTTCTTGATAAATGCCTCAACTTGCTTATTAAACTCTTCGAGGCTCGTCGACGGGTCCCGCCTAAGGCCTCCCCTGCACGCCCTCGACACCGTGTCGTTGAAAGTCTCCGATTTCCTCAGCTCTTTCCATTTCGGACCCGCTGACATCATCGTCGGCTCCTCCGGTGGCACGTCCCACGTCTCGCACTTTTTTAATTGTTTCTTTTTAGTTTTTTGCTTTCCTTCTCCGGTTATCGACCTCCAAGTCAACTCCATCGAGTCCTCTTCCTCGTTTTCTTTAATAATAGTCGGTTTCGGCTCGTTTTCTTTAATGGGCTCTCGTAAAAGTGTTTTCTTGATTTCGGCCAGCGGCGGAGGAGGCGGTGGTGGTGGGTGCCGCCGGTGGCGGCGGAGATACTAAATCGTGGTTCGTCGAAATTAATTACCTTGATTTGATCATGAAAAATGATGATGGTGATTATTATTATGATCATCTTGGTTGTGGGAAAAGTGGAAGGTGGCTGCTATTAAACACAACCATGAAGTTTATGATGATGCCAAATTATAGAAAGGAGATGATTAAAAAAGCACTTGGATTGAGCCTCCAAAATCCCATTAGGCTTGAAAACACCAATCTCACATGAGTAATTAGGCAATAAAGCACTTTTTACCATTAAAAGAGTTGAAATGAGGCCTGCTGATAAGAGTAACACCTCTAAGGCCTTTATTGATTTCTGAAACACTCTGCTCTTGTTTTGATTTAAATTGTCCACAAATAAAAAAGCCATGAAATTTGCCAGAGGTAGGTTGTTTTTTTTGTTTTTTTTTTTGTTTTTTTTTTTTGGTGGTGGTGAGTGATCTTTAGAGGCTAGCCACTAAAGAAATTTTGAGAAGAATTTGGAATTTGAAACACAATTTAATGAGGCTTTTGAGTTTTGTCCCCATTTTTATGTTATCTTTTTGTACATTTAAAAAGAAAAAGAGACACCAAAGTGAACTTGAAGGGGGGGACTTATGTAGACACAGGATTGTTAAACTTCTTGCCTATTGTTGCATAACATGATTAAATCCTGGCCCTTCATTGTATATATCCTGTCCTTTTTAAAGTTGTTTGGTGGATTAGATGTGTACTATACTAGCCATTATGTTTTATTTGTTTAATATTTTTTTAATTAGGATAATTGCAAAAACCACCCCCAAAGGTTTAGGCTTTTCACTAAAATCATCATTGGTGTTGCATGAATTTTTTATCTTATATTTGTTGATGTCATTAAATATTAAAAATGTTTAATTATTTGTGGTATATAGAAATATTTATTTGTAATTAACCCTTTTTAATAATTTGCAACATGTCCAACAATTTAGTAGACCTGTTCTCCAATAAGGCCATAAAGGTGGGGCTGATATAATTAAAGTGTAGGCCAACATATACTTTTAAATAATTCTGATTAACCTTTTATGGTCTTTGATATGACAAAAAAAGATTCAATTTGTTTGAATGTAAAGATATTTTTCCTTGAAGATAAAAACAGAGTTAAATAAAGATTGACTGATTATTCTATATAGTTTTGTGCCTATGTTTTAATTTCGTAGTAAATTAATTTTTGTCATCGTCTAGTCCACTAGTAAATTATAGTGATGGGAATTTAATGTTTAGTCAAATCAAATGTCTCTGTCAAATAAGCTATTTTTATTTACTTTTGATTAATTTTAGTAATTACAGCGAAATTGGTCGCAGTTAATTATTCAATTAAGTTGCTTCAGAAAGCTAATTATCTGATTATTCATTAATTTCATACGAGTGTGTTTGTATAGTAAGATTAAAATTGGACTTGTCCAAATGATCTTGTTAAATTAATTTGCATCATCTAAAAAAATAAAAAATAAAAAATCTTAATTTTGATCCTGAACGCGTCACTTGGATACGTCTACAGTATGTTGTTATGACTTATGTGTTTATTTGACGTCTACATTCAATGTCAACTAAAATCTAAAAACCAGTCAAGCTTTTTCTTAAAAAATAAAAATAAAAAATTACAATACATGCCAAGCTTTGACTAATAATTATCACAAATATGAAAAAAATTGAAAGATAAATTAAAAAAATAAAATTGAAAAATGCGCTGGTTCATGAATAATCGAACTTAATTTAGTACATCGAACTTAATTTTATTTTATTTTTAAATAAAATGAGGCTGGGGACACCAATTCATAATCCATTAACTTACAATGTGTGTATAAAAAAAATTGCAATGTGGCATCTCGGTTAAGTGCTCCAAGCTTCTAAAAGTTGTTTCTAGAAGTTTGATAAATTAATCAATCTCTTCATTTAAAAAAACAAAGATACATAAGAGTATAAAAAAAGAACTATGAAAGGCTAAGGTTTAGGGCTAGTTGAAAGAGCTAGAGGATTTTAGAGATTATAAATTTGTAATACGAGATTTTGAAATCAAATCATTGTGGGGCATATGTTATTTCAATTTGACAATTATTCTTGTGACAAGAGTTTATAATAATGTTAAGAAGAGTGTGGACAAGGTTTGCTATGTTCAAGGCTTATAATGTTGGGGGAAAATTAGATTTGTCCATGTGGTTAATAATTAATCCCATGAGATTAAGTAAATGAATATTTGGGTATTTGAATATTTGAGTGTGTGTTGTGTTCAGAGGGCGAATAAATATGCATATTAAATATCGTTTTAGATGTTTTATTGTATTGTAAATTAATTGTTGTTTATCTTATTTTTTATTTTCAACTTTATCCTTACTTGAATTAAGAAATCAAAATTAATATATAATAGTAATATAATTATGAGAAAGGAGAGGGTGTTATTAATTAATTACAGGTGTTTTAGTCAAATTTTTATTTTCCTTAATTTTTATAAAGATTTTAAAACGACAACTAAAAAGAATGCTCTACACCAAGTGCATGGACAGACTCGTTGGACCTTCATACTTTTTGAGCAAAATTTAATAATTTTATACACAATTAATGAAGTATGTATTATTATTAAAAAAAGGTATATATGCATTTTGAAAAATTGGATATTTTACGGTTAATGTATGCATTTTCATTCAAGTATTACATCCTAACCGATACACTTGTGTACAATATAATTTTGTCTAATATATTTTTATTTCTATATAATTTTTAGTTTGTCTTAGAAATTACTTCTTATTATTATCTTGAATTTTTTTTTT
>BMAC01000168.1:1770061-1795127 GCA_014905375.1 Phtheirospermum japonicum
AAAAAAAGTACAAGGATTCAAGAAACGTATGTCATTAGACATAGCACATGGGTAGGATGTCATTAGTGATATCATATTGCTAATTTATCATCGTCAGTTGAATTGGTAATCGCTTAATCTGTGTTAAAATACTAAAGAAAATACAAATAAAGGACTGATTGAATGTCTACAAGGGATGGGTTGAATTTTCGCCTCCAAGGGTATATTTGGCATATAAATTTAAAAAGATAGTTGAAAGCTGAAAAATTAACTTTAATTGATAAGTTATAGTTGGAAATATATCGATTGATAATTGAAATGATTGAAAGTGTTTGATAAATATAACTGATAAGTTAGTTCAAATTTTTTTAATATCAATTTGGAAAGAATTGACTAATGAGATGTCAAAGACTGACCATTTGAGCAGTAATTGGTCCTTTCATAATAATTATGCTAAGCAAATATCTAACAAATTAGAAACCTTAATAAATTGAAAATTCCTAAACCTGTCTTTCACTAAAGCATCATGGTACAAGACTACATTTCAGCATATAGTAAGCAAAAAACTATTGCTAGAAAAGTTAGCAAACCTTATCAAGCAATTGTTTTTCCCTTCAAGCCAGAAACTTGATTTTTATATTCCTATTTGCAGTTAGACTATAAAAGGGTTGCTAAAGATATTTTTAAATTAAAAAAAAAAGGCCTAATTTTGCTATGTTGCTCAAGCTATCTGATAACTGATAAGTTAACCAGAAAACAAAGCATATCAAATATATTCACTGCATATTCTTCACTTCAGAGTAGAACGAATCCATTACAAAATAAAAAATAAAATTAATTAAAAATCTTCTCCAACTCTCGATTTTTTTTATTTTTTTATTTTTAAATTCAAGTTATTTATGGGAACTTGGAAAAAAAAATGGTTCATCTGACTATGGTCTTCTCAGATTGCTCGAGAGTGGTAAACCAGTGATGGCATCATCAGGTCTAATGCACCCTTCAAAGGATTAAGGTCCGATGTTACTTGGGCTTAAAAGAGCGCCTGTATATATCATAAAACCAAGAGAAAGACGAGAAAATAAACACGGTGTAATTAATTATTCACGAAAACAAGGAATTTGTATTCCAAGTGTTATAATCACATATTAGTGTTTGCAAATGCCAACTTCTGTTTCGTTTACTCGTGTTAAATTTCTGATTTTGCTCTTCTAGTTTGACTTTTTGAACTTAAATCAATTTCCGGCTTCTATTAGCAAACACTATCAACTTCCGAATTCTTAACTACTTCATTTTCCGATACAAATAAAATCACTTTTTAATAAGCCAATATTTCTTGATAATATTTTTTTTCTCATTTTTATAGAGAGAGGTGTACCTTTTCTTTGAGATCCCATCCATCACATATTTTTCCAGTGAAGAATTGTGCAGATATAAAACAGATCCTCTCTAGTTGATGCATCGGCTCCTAAAAAACAAAGTTTTTAATAATTGAATTTGAATAAATAAGAGCATTTTCCTAAATTAATAATCGATCTTACAATCAAAAGTAGCCCAGCGCGATGGAGGTACAACCGTACGATCTTGTTGAGCTTCCGAGACGTAGAGCAGACTGAAAAGATCGGTAGCAGTGTCGACACTTTTACGAGATGTGCTGCTTTCGCATGTAACCGGTTTTGGCGGGTCCGAAAATAAATCGCTCATCAGATCTAGTGAGCCCTGTTGAAATGGGAATTATTCAATTAGCATTATGTTTTTTTGTTTTTTTTCCTTAGAAATGTTAAAACTACAAAAGCTATATATTTGAGTGGTCACCCAGCGATTTCGTGTGATAGGAGTAGGAATAACATGGGACGACACGTCCATGGCGAATGACTCTTCGTCCAAAGAGTACTTTCTTGCTCTCTTTGGAATATCTCTTCTAGAATTCAGTAAAACCGATTTTTCTTGATTCGCTAGAATTGCCGGTTCTGTCGATGTTCTAGAAGCCCATCTTTTCTCCACATACCTGAAACCAACAATTTATTTTTACCGAACGAACTAAGAGCCCAAAAACAAACAAAAACAAAACTTAATTCAAGAAAAGAAATTACTTGGCATTAATAAACTTTTCAGTCGGATTTCTATCGAAATTTGGAGGTAGTTCAGCTTCCCAGTACTCGTTCGATTTCTCGTTGCCCATCACTGCACAGCAAAAAAATAATAATAATAATAAATATTGCAATGTATATCAATGTGAATATGTGAGCGTAAACAGACTTACTCTGCATAAAAGAAACCTGCTCGGGAAGCCATGTGTCCAAAGTCGTAGACCTTACCTAAAGCGATAAACGAGATGTAAAATTGTACGAAGTTATCTAATCTTCAAGTAAATTAAGTTAAGAATCGAGAGCGACGTGACGAGTGTGGAGATAATGCAAACCTTGGAGATGTGTACACCAAGACTCCTATGTATTCCGGAACATTGCATGCATATAAATATTCCGAGGTTGATACTCGCCCATCGTGGGGCCCTGGAAAATTACTTGTACACGTTAACATTAGACTCATGAGAATACGACCTATTTCGAGAAATGAAACATACTTGCTCCGACAATCTGCACATTCCCGGTTCTTGGGTTGCTTAAGTAGACCCTCGAGTATCTAAAACAATTTGCCGAGACAGTAGGTAAAAATATATCAATCTCCTTGAGAAAAATATGCAAGAATTAGAAACATGTACTCCAATTGAAGGCACTTGGGCACAAGATTACAAATTTCATTGATCAAACTGAAATTTATCCAAAAGCAACAAGAAGTTAAGCTAAATCTTGAATTATTTAGAACTTAGCATCACAATTACCCCCTAAAAATCAAAATCCAAGAAAAACACACAGTTTTTTTTTCTCCATAGTTAAATTTTCCATTCAAATATTATAGCAGCAGAATTTGGCCAATAAATCCACACTTGAAATGAAGGAAACGCAACAGGGGAAATGTAAATGAGAAAACATAAATATATATTAATATTAAAAATGTGGCCTTTCAAGAATCCCACATGAACCCTAGAAGAACAGAGAATAAATCGACAAAATGTGACCCGAAAAAAGTAATATAATACAAAATAAATAATAATAATGAAAAATTGAATAAGGGTTTGCCACCTTTGCATGCCTGGCATTGAGCTCCTTGGAAACAGACGCCTTTTCATTCATGGCTCCCTCTTTCTGTGACGAATAAGTTTCACAGACGCAAACCCTAATAAATCAAAGCAGGAAAAAAAAGAAAAAAAGAAAAAAAAAGGTAAAAATACACACACACAAAGACAAACAGAGAGATAGAGAAAAGAGAAAGAGGAATAAAATGGGGGAGGGTAATTTTTGTTCCCCGTCTCTGTGTGTCTCTCTCTTTCTCTATCTCTATCTCTGTTTTGGAAATGATTAGTTAGCTATTAACGAGGCTGGGTGGCTGAACAGATTCCAAGGATGTGATGTTGAAATCCAATTTTAGTTTCCTTCAACTTCGGCAACATGTCTTTGATCTACCAATGTCCATATATGCCTCAAATAATAAATTTAAAAAAAAAAAAAACTCAATTTACTAGTTTCTAATTGTAGTATTCTTGTAATTACATTTTACTTTAAGTGAGTTAGTATAAAAGAGGCTTTTTTTTTAACGAAGATTCTCATCTTTATACTAATTAACACTAGTTACATAGCACTCTCGCTAGTGCCATTGAAATTAAATAAATTGATATAGGGATTTCACATTAAAACACTAGAAGATCATCAAATGATTTAGAAAGTAAAATTCTGGATTTCTACACCCAAACTCGTCTTACTTTTATTTAATTTTATTTTTAATAATGAAACCCTTGAGTTAAACGGGTTGAGCAATCTCACGATCATCGTAAATTGTCGTCGTTGGAACTTATAAAATAAATTTGAATCTATTTAACAGTATTTAATTTTTTTTTGCTAACACTGTCTGTTAGTGACGTGGCAAAGCAATTGGAAAATTGTTAGGTTTAACTAATTGTTGTTAGTTGTTTTTGGCAAAAACGAACGAATGGTGAAGCCCAATTGAAAGGGTTAAATACCCAATCCATGTAATTAATCGTCACTTTTGCGATTCCAATTATTCTCAATATGATCTTTCTCCAAAATTTCAGCATGGTATAAGAAACCAGAGCTTCTCTCTCCTTTCATTTCAAATTTTTTTCGTTGCCTCCCTATTTCTCTTTAATTTTTCATCTGCTTCTTCGAGCTTTTTCAAGCATCATTAATGGCGACAGTAAATTTGCCCACTATAAACACTCTTACCATTCTATTAGATTGGAACAATTACTCTTATTGGCGCTCCTAAATCCTGGTTACAGTTCGTGCGCATGGGTTTGATGAATTTCTGCTCGAAGATCAATCCATCATTCCGGCAGGTAGGGTTGGCACAGACATTAATCCGGATTTTGCGATCTGGAATCGTCGTGATCAATTTCTCATGAGTTGGCTGTTAAGCTCAATTTCTGAATGCATGCTTGGTCATGTTAATCGTTGTACACATGCCTTTGAAGTTTGGAACACTTTTAAGAATATGTTTAGGTCTCAATCGAAGGCCAGAGCTATGAATTTACGCTTTCAACTTCAAACTCAAAAAAGGGGATAAAAGTATAGAGGAATTTGTTATGCAAATGCAGAACATTGCGGATCAAATTCAAGTTGCAGGTCAAGAGTTGAAGGATGATGATCTGATCTTGTATATCCTTGGTGGTTTAGGACCTGAATATGAAAGTGTTGTTGTCAATCTCACAACTCGTGGTGATACGTTATCTCTGTCAGAGGTTCAACTTATCTTGCAAACACATGAAATATGCCTTGCTCATATGCAATCCTCTTTCTCTTATGCAGCATCTCCTAATTCTGGTAATCCTTTAGATAGTCTGGCTACTCAGCGAACTAATAGTGATTTTCATACATCTCAGGCTGGCTATACTTGTAGAGGCTGGGGGCGAGGCAGGTTTGGCCGTGGAGGTGTTAGAATTGTCTGTCAACTATGTGGCAAGAACAATCACATTGCCAGCAAATGCTTCAAATGCTTTGATGTAAAATTTCAAGGTTTAGAGTTTTCAAGACCTATCACTAATCCATCTATGCAACATTCTTCAGCACATGCTAATCTTGCTTACTTTGGACCCACACCTGGCCTAACACAAATAACACCAAGTTTAGAATCCTTTTCCAATGGTCAAAACACAGGAATCTCTTCAAATCATTATTAGGCTCATACACACACTCCCTATAGTCTTTCCTCATCTACTGGCAATCAATATCAATCTAAATCCACTACTATACTGTTTAATGGTCAAGATACCTCAAAATGGTTCTTAGACAGTGGAGCTACTCATCACATCACATCAAATCCGGGAATCTAAATCTGCATACTCCATATAAGGGTAAGGTCAAGTTAACTGTTGGTAATGGTGTATCTGTCCCTATTACTCACATTGGAACTACTAATTATGTTACCTACTCTATTTTCTTCATACTCATGTTCTCTAAAAAATGTTCTGAATGTTCATGATATCACTCATAATCTGTTAAGCATCTCAAAATTCCTTCAAGATGATCATACCTTAATTCAATTTCATGCTAATCACTATCTTGTCAAGGATCTGATGTCAGGCAATGTGCTTCTGAAAGGCAAGCTTAAGGATGGACTCTATCAGCTTGATCTCTTACATCTTTCCACTCATCACTCACCAACTCCAGTGGCCTTTCAGACATCCATCTCCTTTCAGCCTAGCACATTTTTAAATTAGTGTCCTCATCTGCATTGTAGCAATAAGGAAACTCTGGCACAATAGATTAGGTCATCCTTGTAATAAAACCTTGAAAAAGTTCATGAAAATCATTCGTGTACCATGTTCTTTGAACAATGTACCATTATGCGAAGCCTGCAATCTAGGAAAACAACATTAAATGCATTTTCTTTCTGTAATTCATTCCACTAATAAACCACTGAAACTAGTTCACTCTGATGTATGGGGACCTACTTCTACCTTAACCACTGAAGGCTACACATTTTATGTTCTATTTGTGTATGATTTTACAAGATTTTCATGGATTTATCCTTTATTTCAAAAGTGTGAGGTTGCTTCTACTTTTCAAAATTCCTGATCATGGCAGAAAAATAGTTCTTTTGTACATTGAAAGCTTTACAATGTGACATGGGAGATGAATACAGAGCTCTTACACAATTTTGTCAAACATCTGGTATCCTACTTAGACACTCATGTCCTTACACTCATCCTCATAATGGTTTAGTAGAGAGAAAACATCAGCACATCACTGAGATTGGCCTTTCTCTCTTAGCTCATGCCAATACTCCACCTCAATTTTGGTGGGATGCATTTAGTATTATTGTTTACCTCATAAGCAGGCTACCTACCCCAGTTCTACAAAACATATCCCCTTATCAGAAACTTTTTCTCAAGTCACCTGATTACAACTTTCTCAGAACCTTTGGATGTGCTTGTTTTCCCTTTCTAAGACCTTATAACTCCTCTAAACTACAATTTAGAAGCTCTAAGTGCATTTTTCTGGGATACAGTTCAATTCAAAGGATACAAATGTCTTCATCCATCTGGTTGAATTTACATTTCCAAGACAGTGGATTTTAATGAGCAAGATTTTCCTTACCCCTCCTTATTATCCTCAAAATCATCTATCTCCTCTAATCAAAACTCATCCCATCTCCCTATCCTTCCCACACCTGGCCTAATCATTCCTCCTCTCAGTCCCTCTTCATCTCCTACCACTACATCATCATCATCAACCTTAGCAAGTACATCTAGCACTGACCAAGCTTCACAACCACCTGCTCCACCTCAACAAAATATCTCAGTTCAACTTCAATCTCCACCTCAGTCCACCTCAACACACTCTATGGTTACTAGAGCAAAAAATGGCATCTACAAACCAAACGCATTTCTTAAACCTCAAACACTAGTAACAAAACCTCTTACTATCAGTGAAGCTTTATCTCACCCTTTATGGAAAGCAACCATGTATGATGAATTTCAGGCCCTGATTAACAACAACATGTGGATATTGGTTCCTTTTTCACATGATATGAACATAATCAGCAACAAGTGAATATTTAAGGTAAAGAAGAAAGCTGATGGTTCTTTGGACAGATGCAAGGCGAGACTAGTAGCTAGAGGTTTTCAACAAAAAGCAGGTGCCAACTATTTTGACACTTTCATCCCAGTAATCAAACCACTCACCATCAGACTTGTTTTCTCTCTAGCTATCAGAAAGGGCTGGCAAATTCAACAAGTAGATGTCAACAATGCCTTTTTAAGAGGTGATTTTCATGCAGCAACCTGAGGGTTACATTGATCAAACTAGCTCTAACTCTGTTTACATATTGGTTAAGTCATTGTGTGGGCTCAAACAGGCACCAAAGGCATGGTATGACAAACTCAAAAGCTTTCTCAACAAATTTGGCCTCAAGAGCTCCATTTCATACTCCTCTCTTTTTCATCTTCAGCATCAAGGCAAACTACTTCTTATTCTTATCTATGTAGATGATATTTTCATCACCAGTGATGATCCTAAGGCCATTCATCACATCATTCCAGTTATTGATCAAAAGTTTTCTCTTAAACATCTTAGAGAGGTTACCTATATTTTGGGCATAGAAGCTCTAAGATCTTCAACAAGCATTCTACTCAAACAAAGAAAGTATATTAGGGAGCTCCTCCATAAGGCTGACATGAGCAACTGCAAATCTAGTCCCACACCTTATTGCACCAAACTTAGACTTTCTCTTCATGACAGCAGATAATTTGATCAACCTACACTGTACAGGAGTATTGTAGGGGCTTTACAATATCTCACATTAACCAGACCTGACATATCCTTCATTGTCAACAAACTTATTTAATTTTTGGTCTCACCAATTATTCATCATTGGAAAGCATGTAAAAGGGTTCTCAGATATCTTTAGAGCACTCTAAGGAATAGTATTCTCTTCAATCCAATCTCCATAATGGTCTTACATGGTTTTGCTGATGCAGATTTTGCTAGCTGTATAGATGACAAAAGGAGCACCAGTGGTTATTGCATTTTCCTGGGGTCTAACCCTATTACTTGTAGCTCAAAAAAGTAACATTTTGTAGCTCGAAGTAGTACTGAAGCTAAATACAAAGCTATTGCTCTAACCACCATTGAATTAATATGGATTCAAACCTTGTTTAAAGAATTAGGCATGTTTGTTCCTCAGTCTCCAGTCTTATGGTGTGATAACATGGGAGCAATCACAATTGAATTCAACCCATTATGTCATGCATGTACCCGACACATTAAAGTTGATGTCCATTTTTTGAGAGTGAAGGTTCAAATCTAGGAATTAGATGTCCGGTATGCGCCCACTGAATTTCAGACAGCTGACATATTCACAAAGGGATTGTCTGAAAATTGCTTGCATTTTGTAAGTTAAAGGTTATCTCTTTGGGCTTCAGCGGGTTAATTTTGCGTTGGCGCGTATTAACACTTTCTTCTTCTTCTTCTTCTTCTTCTTCTTCTTCTTCTTCTTCTTCTTCTTCTTTTTTTTTTTTTTTTTTCGTAACCCCAGTATGCTAGTGATGTGGCAAAGTAGTTAAAAAGTTGTTACGTTTAACTAATTTTGGTTAGGGTTAACTAATTATTGTTAGTTGTTGTTGGCAATAATGGGTGAATGGTGAAGCCCACCTGAAAGGATTAAATACCCAATCCACGTAATTAATCATCACTTTTGCAATTACAATTATTTTTAATATGATCTTTCTCTAAAATTTTAGCATGATCAGATGGTGTTGCAACCATTCGATGGATACGTACTAATTCACCCGCATTGCTTTCTTAAATAATTTTTGTCTCTAACGCATGATAAACCGGTTTTGTAATAACTAACTTAGTTTCATTACACAAACTAAGTGAATGATCAATATCTCCCAATAACATGATTAAAGTACCAACTTCCCATTTTAGCTCATGATTCGACGATCTGGAACACTTAATAATGTTCAAAAACTTCACCGTGTGGACATCCTGCATTATATCAATGTTTGCATCGGATTTCTTTGCTGTCAGAGCTCTAATACCTTACATTCTAATTCATTTAATAAAGTCGTATATTCTTTAATAGAATCGACAACATAAAGTTTTAAGGTAATGATAGCTCAACCCTTCAAATTAACAAAACATCCAATTGTAGTTTCAAACTGTGAATACGGCTCACGACAATTGATACAGTATGACTACCATCATCTTTCAACAATAGATCATCTAGAACTTCAATATCAACGATATTATCGTTCGGTCCTTCAACGGTTACATTGCCTTTATCCACTCATAAAATCTTTTAATTCAACACAATCAGAATTTGGATTGGAATTCTGTAGCCTCGTATTATTTATCGACCTACGTCTCCATAAATGTGAATAATTGATAATGACACTGACTATTTCAACGTCAACGATGTTAATACAAACCTTCATATCATTTGATTTTCAATATAAAATGAACATAATATACATTATTACGATAAAATCAATAAATGTGTTTGGACTTAAAAAAGGTACAATATCTAACTATCATTTAAAATATTTAGAAGAACAACGTTTATCTATATTGAACAACATAGCGGATTAAAAAAATTTAGAAAAGGATGTTTTTTATTAAAGAATTTAATTGAGATTAAGGATATTGATAAATGGTATATCCTTTAAATTAAGAATATATGATCTAGATATTTAATCACAATATATGTGTTTCCTTACATACTAAACATAATATGGGTATTTTAAAATTAATAATTGAAATTAAGAAATGAATTAATGATCTTAATATAAATATAAAAATAAAATAACTGAAGAAATATATACGTTTTTGTCTAGAATGTGCACTTTTATTAAAAAATAATTGTAATCATTAAAATATGTACAATTTGATAAATAGAATTTTCCAATTATTCTTCCTTCTTTATGTATTTAATGATAAACTCTATTAAAAGAGTATCAATTACGATCAATTAGAATCATTAACAGTCATTTCGTGCAATTAGAAATTTAAAATCTAAATAATTAATCATGATAAATATTTTATGTAAATACTGAATCATATATTTACATGTAAATAGTTATATGACAATAAATGAAATTGATTAATAAACTTCCCATGAATATGTAAAAATTTGAAAAAACGTATCATTCATTTTTAAGATCATACATTTTTGATCAATTCCATTCAAGATATGGTGAGGGTGTTGGGACGATCAGCGTTTCACGACACTCCTTTCGACTACATCCGGTGATCTTTCTTATCTTGGTGGCGAGGTAATTAGTATTCACCCCTCCCCCCTTTTTTTTTGGTTGATGTTTATGAATGCGGGAGATTGTTTGTATTCATAATTGTTATTAGGGAAATATTCATTCTGAAATAGCCCAATTCATGAAAATCCAAAAATGCCCCTTGAAAACCATGTAGAATAAATCACAAAAAAAAAAAAGTGGTGTAGGGGGTAAAATGCAATTCGCCCATAGTTCATATGGCGGTTTGTCCCAAAAAGAAGTCCGTATGGTAAACTGTAAAAAACGAAATAGTATGGGGGCAAAAGTTTTTTTCTCTAAAACTAATTTGGGTGATGAAACTTTCAATTATCTATATGTTCTTAAATACTAAACAATAACCTTGTATTAAATTATTGAAATTGAGAAATTTGATTAATGATCTCTTTCAATTAAAAATCTAATTAGTTAATCATGTTACATGTATTTCTTTAAATACTGAATAGTAGTTATTTTTAAAATTATTAATTACAATTAAGAAAACTTATTAATAATTTCCCATAAATATCAAATATTAGAACCCTCTCTCTCCCTCTTTCTCTCTATTTCTCAAACAAAAAAAAAGATTTGAATTATGAAATTATTTAAAATATTTGTAAATGAGATTTTCCAATTATTTTTTTGTAAAGTTTGAATGATATTATTTTTTGAAAATATTTTATTTATAATTAATGATATTGATTGATGATTTTTATTAGAGTCAATATTTCTTACCATTATTCATCTTTTACATTTTACAAAAAATAAAATAAAAAATCACCAGCAGATAAATTAATTTAGAATATTTCTAATGTGTACATCTTGCTTGTTAATATTGAGTAATTAATGACTTGATTTGATAAATTTGCAACATTTACCAAAATGTGATATGTTGTCCGTATACCATTTACAAAAAAATATAGAGAAGCAGCTTCGTATATGAGCGAGTGGCATGTCTTTTGTTGTTTTTAAAAATGAAAGTTTTGAAAGTCTTCAATAACTTGCATGAACGAGTTTAACACTAGTGTTAGTAATGATGTTGAAGCATCCTTACTAACATATTTGTAAAAAAATAACACAACAATGATTTTTGTCTGTGAGTTAAATAAACTCACAGATCGCGACCTTAGGGCAAAAGATATATATGTTTACAAACCAAGGAAAATGATTCTAGTAACATTACAAAAATGAATGAAAAGAATTGCTCCTTAAAAATTCTTCTCGTTCGATCAATCACGAACTCAAGAACACTTTGAAATACAAAGATGAATGAAAAGAATTGCTCCTTAAAAATTATTTTCGTTCGATCAATCACGAATTCAAGAACACTCTGAAATGCAGTAAGGATGTTGGAATAAGGTTTCTATTTTTCTCATCCTCGCAATCGTGATCTTCATCAAAAGACAGCAAGTGTTGTAACATGGTAATTATTGTAAGCGGGAAAAGATTCCATAAAATAAGATTATCTAATAAAAGGTAGAATCAAATATTATCCAACATTTTATTTTAGGGGACTCCTAAGATTTTTCTCCCCTGAACTTTTCTCTCTCTAGAAAAGGACTGTGGGAGTAGGGTTCCTACTGATTTGGGTAGGTGTTTTCACTGATTCATTTTTGTCTGCAGTGGAGGGTATAATGGATCCAACTGAAATTGCACGATTGGTAGAGGAGATGAAACGCACGAGAGTCGGAGAAGAGGATAAAGTCATTCAGTGAAAATTGAAGCAGATCGAGTGAAGATGTATCTTTTGGCGAAGGTTTTCTCAATAAAGCAAACAAATCGGGAAACCTTCAAACAACAAATTCCTAAGATACTACAGACTGCCGGAATCGTCGAAGTTGAAGCAGTTGGGGAAAATATTTTCATTATTGAGTTCAGATCTACAACCGACAGGCGCAGAGCTCTAACAGAGGGGCCATGGAACTTCTTCAAAAGTCTCGTCCTGTTCCTAGAGATCAAGGGTTTGCAAAATCCCAGGGAGGTAGCCTTCGATAGCGTTGATATTTGGGTGCAATTGCATAATCTCCTTGTAGTCTTTATGAATAAAAGGGTAATTGAAACAATTGGCAGCAAAGTGGGGAAGGTTATTGCAATCGACGAAGGAGAAGGGGGTAACTTTTGGGGAAGATTTGATAGAGTTAGAATCAAAATTGACATATCTAAACCTCTAAAAAAGTGTGTGAATGTGCAAGTTGAGGAAGAGGAGATCATTATCATTCTCGTCTATGAAAGGCTGCCCGAGTTTTGCTATGCGTGTGGTCGAATTGGGCATTTATTCAAAGATTGTGAGGATAATGAGGCGAACAAAGATAACCTGGGGTTCGGAAATTGGCTCAAAGCTGGATCCCATTCCGGAGGGAAGAAAAATTGGGAAGAAGGGAAGACACAAGCTCGTGCTACTTGCTCGGGTTCGTCTACGTCTAACAGGGCTGTTACAAGCAGGAAGAATGAGGTAGCAAATTCTGAAAAAATTCATCTTGAAAAACAAATAATCCTTGTTAATCTAATGTCGGAATATGAGGAAGTTCTATCGAACGGAGGTGGTCCGGAAAAGGTTTATAGTCAAATACCTGTCGGGGGAGAGGGACTAAGCAGGCCGATGGAAGTGGTAGAACAGCTCAATACTCAAATCCCAAATCTTGGTGAGAACAAAGTCATGCTACAATTGGAACACACTAATAATGTTGAACGGGATGATCCGGCCAAATTCGTTACTACAAGTATGGAGACAGTAAATTCTACGGGTCGAAGTCCGAAGAAATGGAGAAGGTTGGCACGATCTGGAAAGGAGAAAGCCCATTTTGTCTTAGAGGAACCTAATTCTGGAGAGAGCATGAAAAGAAAACAGTTTACAAATATCCAACCGAAGGAATTACAAATACTAGACCCAAAAGAAGAAAACCAAGATCGAGTCATCTCTTATACAAAACAATATTGAACGATCGGCGGAGGTTGCCCTGCAACCCCGCCGGATGCAATGAGTTGCGTTGTTTGGAATGCTCGGGGGCTGGGCAACCCACGGGCATTCCGAGAACTGCGTCGCCTGATTCAAGAACGAAAACCGGGTCTTTTATTCATTAGTGAATCTAAGGTGACTGAACAAAAATGCCTGAAATGGAGGGAGCAACTGGGATTTCAAGGARGTTTTGCTGTTAATAATCAAGGAAAAAGTGGCGGTTTACTGCTTTTCTGGAAACAACCGTTTGAGGTAACAATCAAATCCTACTCGCGGGGTCATATTGATTGTTTAATAACCGAGGGGGATAAATTCTGGAGATTTACCGGTTTCTATGGAAATCCGGTTGTGAATCTAYGTCGTTTCTCATGGGATTTGTTAAAAAGACTATTTTTAATGCAGGACTTAAATGGGGTTCCTTGGTTGGTGGGGGGTGATTTCAACGAAATATGTTTGAATTGTGAAAAATGGGGGGGGGGGGGGGGGGTAAACCTCGTGGTGATGCTCAAATGAAGGCCATGAGGGATACCTTAGAAATTTGTGAACTTAGAGAAATTTTCTGTGGTGGTGACTTCTTCACTTGGGTTGGGAGAAATCCAGCTAAAGAGCTTGTTTTCGAGAAGCTTGATAGATTTGTATGCTCGGAAAGTTGGCGGGGACTTTATCCTTCTGCGAGAGCCTCTACTCTGGAATTCTATAATTCAGATCATCGCCCCATTGAGCTTATTTTGGGTCCTAAACAGGCCTTGTCAGGGAGAATCAATCAGAAGAAGAATAATCGGTCTTTTAAATTTGAAACATGCTGGATGGCCGAGGAGGGATTCGATAAAATTATTGAAGAGGCATGGTGGCTTGCTCCTCCGA
Organism: Phtheirospermum japonicum; assembly: GCA_014905375.1. NCBI lineage: Eukaryota > Viridiplantae > Streptophyta > Magnoliopsida > Lamiales > Orobanchaceae > Phtheirospermum > Phtheirospermum japonicum. The sequence goes on from BMAC01000168.1 coordinate 1,784,203, forward strand.
ACACCTCGCTACCTGAGCGTATTAGAATCTGCGGTGATTTCCTTAAAGAGTGGGCTGGTGATCAATTCCGAAGAATTTCAAAGAGAATTAGTGAAAAACGAAACCACTTGAACTCGCTTAAGACTCATAAAAAGTGGCAGAGGTGTGAGACACAAATTAAAGAGCTAGAAAATAATATTGAGAAACTGGTCGTGCAGGAAGAGGCGTATTGGAAACAGAGGAGTCGTAATACGTGGCTTGCAAAAGGGGATGCAAATACGAAATTTTTCCAGGCTCAAGCGTCCACGAGAAGAACGCAAAATGAAATAAGGGGTTTGATTTCAAGCCATGGGGATTTGTGCTCTGGTTGGAAAGGAATGACGGAAATAATTGCAAATTACTTTGAGACCCTTTTTCAAACATCAGAGCCTTCGATAAGAGATTTACAACCAGTCCTGGAATGCATCCAACCTAGGGTCGATGATAATATGAACAAATTTCTGTGTTTACCGTTTACGATCAGCGAAGTTAAGAAAGCAGTTTTTGAGTTGGGATCAGAGAGAGCTCCGGGCCCTGACGGCTTCCCAGGAGTTTTCTTTCAACGTTATTAGAACATTGTGGCGCCCATGGTGTCTGAAGCTGTTCTTAAGGTCCTAAATGATAAGAAGTTATTTGATGACTGGAACGAGACGATTATTACATTGATTCCTAAAGTAAAAAATCCACTCTTAGTCAAAGACTTCCGCCCGATTAGTTTATGCAACTTTTGCTATAAAATTATTTCGAAGATGCTGGCGAACAGACTGAAGACAGTTCTTTCGCAGATTATCGATGAATTCCAAAGTGCATTCTTACCTGGGGTTAAATTCCGATAATATTATTCTTGGATTTGAATGTATGCACTGGATAAAGAATCACCGACAAGGAAAAAAAGGATTTGCAGCTCTGAAATTGGACATGAGTAAAGCTTACGATCGGGTGGAATGGTCCTTTCTGGAGGCCTTACTTCACAAATTGGGCTTTCACGTCTCTTGGATTGAAAGAATCATGAGTTGTGTCAAGACGGTCTCATTCTTCTTTTGTTTGAATAGGAAAGTGTTCGGTGAGTTAAAACCACATAGAGGAATTCGCCAAGGCGACCCGTTGTCTCCATATTTGTTCGTTATTTGCGCGCAAGGGCTTTCCTCTTTACTTACACATTTTGAAAATCAAAAATTAACCCATGGTGTCCGTATTGCGTCTGGGGCCCCCACAATCTCTCATCTCTTTTTGCGAATGACAGCCTCATTTTCTTCAAAGCAGACCTTGCGGAATGTAGGATGATTCAGCACATTTTGGGCTGCTATGAAAGAGCCTCTGGTCAGTTGATTAATTTTGAAAAATCGGCGCTCTCGTTTAGTCCGAACACTAAGAAAGAGACTCAAGATGCGATTAAGACGTCCTTGTCAATCCCAGTTGTACACCATCATGATTTCTATCTCGGACTCCCTACTTATTCCTCGAGAAGCAAAATATTTCAATTTAGATATCTTAAGGAGAATGTGGTAAAAAAGATCCGTGGGTGGAGTAGTAAGTTTTTTTCGGATGGGGGCAGGGAGGTCCTTATTAAGGCTGTTCTCCAGGCCATACCAACTTATGCCATGTCGTGTTTTCGTATTCCACTGAGTATATGCGAAGAAATCGAAAGCGAGTTGGCGGATTTTTGGTGGGGTGTTGACCGAGGGAAAAAGAAGATGCATTGGTGTTCTTGGGAAAGACTATGTAAACCCAAATTTATGGGAGGGATGGGTTTTAGGAAACTGTCTGTTTTCATTAAAGCTTTGCTTGCGACGCAACTCTGGCGACTCATTCAATTCCCGGATTCCATTGTAGCTTGTGTAGTTAAAGCCAGGTACTACAAACACACTGATGTAATGGCTGCACCTCTGGGTAATAATCCCTCGTACATATGGCGTTCTCTTTATTGGTGTATGGATTTGTTGGATATGGGTCTTTTCTGGAAAGTTGGAGATGGTTTGTCAATTAAAATCTTCCAAGACAAGTGGATACTTTCCTGGCGCGGCCCTATTTATCCTTCATTGTGTGCTGACAGTAGTTTATCTAGAGCCGCTGAGCTGATTTCTAACGGTTGCTGGAACATTCCTATTATTTCATCAAATTTTCCTCGCTTCACCGCTGATGAGATTATTAACATTCCTATTCCATCCAACCCGGCCAAGGATGCAAGATTTTGGAAATTCGATAATAAAGGGTGTTTTTCTGTTAGAGAGGGCTATAGACTGGCAATGGGTTTCTTTGACGCCCCTTCGAATCAATCTGATAATACACTATCAAATTGGTGGAAATTTGTATGGTCCCTGAATGTTCCTTCGAAAGTTAAAATTTTTTGGTGGAAACTTTCTAATGACTTTATTTCGACAAGAGGAAACCTCAAAAACCATCATGTTCCGGTCTCTGGCTACTTCAATCTTTGCGGATTTTTTATGGACTCTACGGTACACTCTCTTTTTTATTGTCCTGTTATTCAATCTTGTTGGAAAAATGAGTCATTTGCCCCGTATCTCAAAGTTGCTAAATATGGTTCAACTATTGAGTTGTGTCTGTGGATGCATTTGAAATTGAGTAAAGCAGAATTTGAATACTTTGCTTTGTTTTGTTGGTTGTGTTGGAAAGAACGTCAACGATTAATTCATAGTGAATGTGGTTCTCGTGACTTTAAAGGGGTGGAGGGTGTAGATACTTTCCGGTTTAATTTTCAATTAATGTCTAGAATTTCTGCCAAGGATGATGTGCCTAAATCTCTTAATTCTCAAACAAAATGGTCTCCTCCACCGAATGGGAAACTTCGTCTTGATATTGATGCTTGTGTTAATTATGGTGAAGGTAGATTCGGAATCGGGGGTATCATTCGTAATTCTAATGGAGATCCGATTTTGGCTTTTGGTAAGAGTGTGCATGGACCGGGCTCGGTGGTGGAGTTAGAACTTCGTGCCATTAAAGAGGGATTGGATGTTGCGCTTCAAAAAAAGATTTTACCAGATTTTATCGCCTCTGATTCTCTTTACGCAGTCCGAGCAGTGACTGATGATGGAGAGACAAAAGGCTATATTGAGACATGGGCTAAAGAAATTAACTTTCTTTTGTCGCAAATTTCTAATGCTAGTGTGTTCCACATGTATAGATCAGCTAATAGTGTGGCCCATTCCATTGCCAAGATTGCTTCTTTTTCCGATTCTCCTTTGATTTGGGAGAATGAGAATTTTCCGTGTTGAATCAAAGAGCTTGTAAGACGGGATTTGTCTGTTTGATTGTGTATGATTTAATACAAGTTTTCTTTGATATCAAAAAAAAAAAAAAAAAAAAAAAACATTTGATTTTAGGGAAAAATACACTAAATCCCCTGAACTATTCGGATTTTTGCATAACAATCAAAATATTTTTTTATTACACTTTACAATATAAACTATGTGATATTTACACTTTACCATATATGGACAATTTTACCCCTAAAAACTTTGATGAAAATTACACTTAAACCCCCATACTATGTGTTTTTTTGCACTTTACCATATAACTTAATATTCTTTACATTTCACCAAAATATTTCTTATTTTATTTATTTATGGCTACATTTTATGTATTCATTACCTACTAAAATTAAATATTTAACAAATAAGTATTCTAATATTTATTTTTTAAATAATAAACTTAGTATTATATGTATTTATATTATTAGATTTTTTCTTTTAATGTGATAATTAGAAAAAATAAGCTAAATTTATCATTCTTGACAGTGTATTGGGCGCGTATCGAATAAGATATTAAAATTATAAGTTTGTTCAATATTCTCTAATTTAATTTCAATATTTCATTAAAATAATATTTTCGAAAAAGAAAATTGAACTAAACTAACTAAGTTAATAGTGTTTTGAACTCATACCTAAGTAATAAGTTTTGTTAATATTTTCCTATTTAGTATGTTTTTATTTTAGTTTATTCTCTATTTGCAAAAATAATTTTACTGAAATAGCGAAATCCAAATAGAAAAATCCAATCCGAATTTATTTCGGTATGCCTTTAAGACACTACTAAAATAGTCAGTTTAGTTCGATTTTTATTTTCAATTTTTTTATTTGACTAACAAAATAAAACATATAGAAAAAATTGAATCAAACTTATTATTTTGTTATGGTATTCAAACTAAGATTTATTTTATCTTTTCTAATTATAATAATTACAAAAAATAAATAAATATTATAATCATAATTATAATACTTTTTAAAAAAAATTAGTAGGTAATGAATACATAAAATATAGCTAGAAAAAAATTATGCTGAAGTAAAAAAATATTAGATTATATGGTAAAGTGCAAAAAAAATACATATTTTGGGGGGTTTACTATAATTTTCACCAAAATTCTTAGGGGTAAAATTGTCCATATAAGATAAAGTGCAAAAATCACATAATTTATATTGTAAAGTGAAACAAAAAATACTTTATATAATAAAGTGGGTTTATTATATTTTTCCATTGATTTTATATATACATATAGAAAGAGAGAGAGAAGAGAGAAAGGGAGAGATTCATTCTATTAATATATTTGTATTGAAGAAAATTAAGAAATGAATTAAAAGTGTTGTTTTCTATATTTTTAATATATAATTAAAAATTTGTTGTAAAAAAATTGTCTTCTCTTAGACTTTGGTTCGACTTTAAAGTTAATTAATTCATTTTAGAGTTGGGTTAAGCATTTGGTCGGTTCAGTAAAAAATCGAAACTGAAATTTGTATAAAATTTCAAATCGAACCCAAAAATTGAAAAACGAAATATTTATATAAACTTAACAAAATCAAAAATATATTTAAAACTGAATTAATAATAAAAAATAATAAATAATATAAAAATTATTATTATTATTAGTTTTTAATTATATTTCATTTAATATTTTCAAATCAAAACGGAACCGAACTACACTATCTGAATTCAAAATTCAAATCATCACTTCTACAGCTGCAGAGCCCAAAAAAATAAAAATAATAAAATAAAAAATCAAACCAAAGCTCTCTGCAGGGTCGGATTGCGTCGGACAGAGCATATATCTCAGAGACAGTGAAGCAGACTCGAACTCTTACCCCTTTCTATACGCCACGCCGTCGTCCTCCCATTTTCCAGCTGCCGCCTCCCTTCGAACGCCCATCGGTCTTCGGATTCAGGTGCTACAGGCTACACCATACCCAGATTCTTTGAAGGATTTTTCTCCAAGTTGCACCGTGAAAACCCTACCTCTTTTCCCGCTCCGGCGCCGTCTCCTGACATTTTGCCGCCGACCGTGGACCGCCTAATCCATCATTAGCTGGCGGCGGCTACAAGAATTCGGTAGCGTCCTCTAGCCTTAAGTTTGTCTTCTTGTATTTTTGGTATTCTAATTTTGGACTGGGCATTTGGTAATCGATTTCTTGATTGGATTGTGAATAGTGAATTAAATTGATTTAGCAATTGATTGTGGTAGTGATTTAGTTGTGAGGTAATTTAACTGTCTTATTGAGCAAATTTGCTTTTAGTTAATTAAATTTTGTTGTTGAAAATTTTAATTGTGACAATTGAAAGTCTTTTGAGAAAAACGAGTTGTGGAGAGGCGGATTGATGGTAGTTCTTCCCATTGATTACCCATTTCAGATATTTTTTCTTGTTGCAAGTTCATTTGTTTCTCTATTAATTCTTTGATTTTTAGATGTTCAGAATTCTTATATTAAAGTGCTGCTTAGAATTTGTAATGCTAGTTTTGTATTGAAAAATTGAAAAGGTCTTATTAAAAGGTCTTTTGTCTCTCAAAGTCGAGGTTAATGACATCTCCTAAGGTTGAAGTTTTGTTGTATGAAGCTCGGACTTTTCGTTTGTTTGATTGAAAATTTGAAAGTATTCCGACTGTTCTTGTTGAGTAAAATTATTAGGAAATAAAGAAGCATTGCTAACAATTTGTCATTATTGGAATTAGAATTAGAATCAATTCATTATTTTTGCCGATTCCTAGGCTACGTATTCTTATCTGATTATGATATTAGGATGTAAATTTGTAATTCATGGCATTTATTTGCAATTTCATTATATATAAAAATAGAACCTTTTGTGGTTTCATTTAGACACAATTGACCAGTACCAACTTTTCTCTCTTGAAACTTTATCATTATACAGAGAAAGTCTTATTTGCCAGGTTATTTGTAAGAATTTGGATGTAATAATTCCCAGTTTTTTCTTTGTATATGCTGTTACATTGGTGGTAGATGTAAATTAGGCTTGTGACTTGTCTTTTATTTATATATTTTTTTGCAAAGCTGATAAAAGGATGTGCTTATATGTTCATGTGATCTGAATTTCCTTTCCCTAGCAAGATTTAAATTCATGATGCAAAAACCTTTTTAAGTCTTTCTGCTGTTGATTTTTTTTAAAGGTTTTAGATGGAGGCGCTTTACTCAAAACTCTACGACAAATACACCAAACTCAAGGTCTTCTTTTATGTGACTTTTACTACATTATATGATAAATGTATATAATGTTTTGAATTGAGTTATTATTTTTTTTATTCTTCTTTTTTCTCTTCTGCAGAAGGAAAAAGAATCCGAGTTTGACAAGCTGAATTATGATCAAGAACTGAAATTCTTGAATTTTGTAGCTGGTATCATATCATTAGACATCTTTTTTCCCTGTCAAAACCTCTTTTCATGATTCAATTTGAAATGTAATTAATGAACTAAGCAGCTGATATTATGTTAATCCAAAGTCGTTTCATGTTTTAAGCCCATATTTCCTGTAGCCGGTCGATCACATTTCATTGCTGACTGCCTCTCATCATTTGTCAGTTTTGTGATTTAATTTGTGGTCACATGCTATTTCGAAATAATATTACTTAATAATAACTGTGATCACCAGTTATTGCTCTTCTTTTCGGATGGTTATTATTAATTCGACTTGTTTGCTTTATAAGATGCTGAAGGATCAGTTTCTTTGTCATAAAGTAAATTATTGTCTTAAAGTTAGTTTTTGATTATTGAATCCCATGGTGTGGCACTAATGACTGGATAAGCTTTTTATTTGGTGATTTTCTAAAACCACAGATATATTTGCAATATTGATTTACTGTGTGTTTTGTACTCTTATTGTTTTAGATAATCCTTACATTTATTTAGGTTTATAATTATCTTGGTGATCAAGATTTTCGGTTACAGCTGCAGATGATGCATTAAAGCACTATAAAAGTGAGAATGAAAAGCTAAATGGACAAGTTGATGAGTTGACAAGAGAACTGGCACTCAGGCATGGATATATGACGATCATGCAATCTATTAGTATCTCATTTACTATTACTATTACTATTACTATTACTACTATTATTATTATTATAATTATAATAATAATATTTTAAATGCTAGTCTTGAACATTGTTTGGCTGCAGACCTTCAAGTGATGAACATCATATTCATTACAAAAAGCTTTTGATGGAAGAGAAACTGAAGAGTAAGGGACTGATGCCTTATCAATAACATTCTTTTGTTACTCCCAATATTTTTTGTCCACCTTAAGGATTACGTGAATGTTTTTTTAACTTATTTTACTGCCCAAATTTTGTAGATAAGCAGCTCTCAGAAGAAATTGCAAGGCTTCAAAAGCTTGAACGTATATCTATGCTTTCTACTGAAGGTACATCCACTCCTTCAGTTGATGTGGAGCTTGACCGTGCAGCAGATCAACACGATGATGGTGACAAAGGCAGTGGTCCTTCGTTAAGCGTCCAGCAGGTATATACATACATAAGTTATATCTATATCTATCTATTTTAACTTCTGACTGTTGACTGATGATGTGTTATGCTTCAAGCCTGTCTGCTGTCAGAAAAAGATTGTTAGTTCAGGTATGTTTTTGAAAAGTAGACATATTATTGTTTAACTCTATTGTGTTATGTTCTGCGAGTTTGACTTTCTGTTTTTGATGGTAGGTGGTGATGTCACAGACACTGGTTCGGTCGACTGTGTGTTTCAGTATCTTGTTGAGTTAGCGTTTGGCCTGAAATTCTCCCCTCTTACTCAGAGTAACGAAATAGGTGTATTGGCGCATCATCAATCCAGTGGTAATATTCGTCACTGATGAAACAAATCCAATTTATTTTGAAATCGGTCCAGTTCATTGTTGGAATTACATTCTTTTCTCTCGTGTACGGTTAACTAATTTTAGTTAATTATATTAATTTTTTGTAAATAGATGTTGTACATATCCTTTTTTTGCTTGTCTGGAGTTGATAAAATTAAGCATCATCTGTTTTGCTGATACAAAGAAAGATGCTGGTCACTTTATCAGTTTTTTTTTTGGCAAATTTGCTAGACGCGATGTTGAAAAGAATGGTGTTTACTACTGTGCAGGCTATTCGTTCAGTCTAACGAGGATAACAAATTCAAGTGGCGAAGTAGAATTGGTGTACAATGTGGTGTCGTTGGGGACATTTGAGCGAGTTGCACCCGAGTGGATGAAGGAAACAATTATATTCAGCACAAGCATGTGCAGTGTCTTCTTTCAGAGGCTTTCCCGTGTTCTCGATAGTTAACGATTAGATTCATCTTTTTTTTAAAAATTATATGTTAATATTCTGAATATGTATGCTCCAGAGTTTTTAGACACACTTTAGATGTTAGTTGTTGTACTAAATGTGGTTTACAAATTAAGACACGGCTTAGGTAGTGTAATGGTGGGTTGGAGTTAATTTGTCATCCATTTTCTTATTTTTAGTACATTGCAAAGTGAGAAAAATAAAGCAAAAATACGCTTCATTTTATTATTATTATTATTATTATATATTATTTTTATCGCAAAAAGCTGGTTACCAAAGTGAATAATTTGGAATAGAATGATGTTTTACACTCAAACAATAAAATTTAGAGTTAAATTATCTTGACTTAATATACCTCCAAATAATTACAAATGAAAGAAAAATTGAATATTAATAAATTTTTTTAACATTGTGAATGTGATATGGATAAACTTATGAGAAATAGGGGAATATATCTAATTATAGAAGCTACATTTGATCCATCTAGTTTAACTTGTTTACTTTCTACGTAACTATGTTCGAATAATTCTTATAGAATTACAGATCATTTTTCCTTTTTTAAAAAAAAAATTATTTAAAAAATAGTTAGGTTAACTTAGAGCAATGGTAAATTGGAGAGAAAATGACAGAAATTACCATCTTTTTATTTTTATTTTCCACTTTTGTCTATAGTTAATTATTGTATCTCTTTTACAATCTTTTTCCTTTAATACGACATTGTTTAGAATTAATTCCAATATTAGAACCACTAGTTAGAAATATGGTTACTGTATTATTATATTATTTATTTAAGGTAACTTGAATAAGTTATTAATAAAAAATAACTGACATAACCTTAATTAGCGTAATACCCAATAAATTTCAGAATTAAAACCGTTCACCTCTCCATATTTCGTCATTTCCTCTTCCCAAATCAAACCCCAAAAAAAAATTCTTCGTTATCCATGCATGAAGAGCATCCACACCACCCTCATCTCCCTCAGCCTCGTCATTTCCTCGCCTACAACCTGGCCGTGCTGGAGGTCTCCTACCCGCCGTCCGCGCGGCGCGTTCCGCCGTGATCTGGCGCAGAAAACGACTGCATACTCCATATCCACTGCAAGGTTGGTCTCGCCTGTGCTACGACAACATGTTCCACACACAGATCGACGCGGCCTACTCCGCCGTCAAGAAGCTCTGGTACAAAAATGTAAGCCTCTAGATCTCGGAGATGGGCTGGCCGTCGAAAGGAGACCTCGACGAGGCCGGGGCGATGCCGAAGAACGCCAGTAAGTATAACGGGAACCTAATGAAGCTGATGGCGGAGAAGAAGGGGACGCCGATGAGGTCGAACCTGGACTTGAACGTCTTCTTCTTCGCACTGTCCAGCGAGAATCAGAAGCCCGACCCGACTCCCGATTGGAATTTCGGGCGCCGGTGTATAATTTGGGACTCAATGCGACAGATTATTTTTAAGATTTTTATTACTTTTATTAAATTATTTTTGTTTATTGTGCAAATAATAAATATTTTCTGTTATTTTGTATTATTTTTTCTACATGATTAATTGTTATAGGTATAGAACAGTCTTAAAAATCAAGATTGTTGTTTACTTGTGTTAATTTTGTTTTTGTAATTTTTGGTTTGATTATTGTGTGTAATTTATACGGATGAATAAACATATTCTGTATTTTACGAGATCTTCTGCTTGGATTGTCCATATATTTTATATTATTTGGTTTATTTTATGTTTACCTATTGTATATGGGTTGTGGGAGTTGTACATCCTTTTTTACTATCTATTTATTTTTTTTGTTGCTTGTTTTTTTTTTTTTTTTTTGTTATGTTGATGTCCGGTTTATATATAGTTGATTTGTAAGATTATTTATATTAATATTTGGTTTATGAACAGTTGATCTGTAGTTTAGTTATAAGTTTTATTTTACACGATCTTATGTACAGTTGAATTTATAAGCATGTCAGGTTCCTCAAATTTTATTTGGTTGATTTTTAGTTAATTTTCTGATTTATTCTTGCGCACTTTTATTTTTCAAATAATTTCATAATATGGTTGTTGTTTTGGTTGATTTTGTATTTTTTTAGTAATTGAATTTGGTTCATTTAAAGTTATAAATATAAATTAACAAAAAATCAAATAATAAAAAATCATGATATAAGATAGATATATGAAAATAAATTAAATATAAATAAATAATTATTCCAAGAATAAAATAAGAATATTAATGAACATATTTAGTGTTACGGTAATAATTAATTCTCAATTAATAAGATGAATATTATAATAGAGTAATTAAGAATTAATTCTCAATTCTTAAATTTGATTAAAGAATTGCTACGTTTTGATTACAAT
>BMAC01000168.1:1799332-1819164 GCA_014905375.1 Phtheirospermum japonicum
AAAATTATCGTGCAACGCACGGCCACAATACTAGTTTCTTAACTATAGTAACAAAATTGGAATCAAGACACTTCAATCCCGTATCCATGGAATTTTGGACAGCTTTTAGGCCCATTAAGTTTCACTAAAGCCTAAATATTAGATGAAGTAGGCCCATTCTCTTGTGAGAAAGGCCTTAACTCGCAGTTTATTTCAAGAAGTGGAAATTAATAGGAAAAAAAAAAAAAACCAGAGAAGAGAAAGACGACGAAGTTGGCCGACAGAGCCTCCGACGCCACCGCCGACGCTGCCGTGGATTTACCGGAAGCCGGTACGTATTACCTATCTCGACGTAACATCCATTCTGGGTCATTCACGAAACCGCACTTTTTCGTACTTGCTATCGCACTGGGTTTCTGTTGATATGCCATTGGCCAATGGTTCAATTAACTAGGGTTTGCCTAGGGAAAGAAAGAGAATTCTATCTTAGGTCCGTGGGTAAATCGTAATTATTCAACAGGATTAAGCTATCTCGTTGAGCATTTCTATTCAGAGGTCTAGAGCGGTTGAATTTCTCAATTCGAATTCCGTTTTAAGTTAATTGGTCACTGATTACGCGATTGGGATCATCCTGTGAAGCTTACCAGGTAAATTACCTGTTCTGTGTGATGAATAGTTGAATAGTTGATAGCCTTCCGTAGATATCTTTTCTTCAAAAATGTCAGAGGGGTGTTCAACTTCGGCATGTAACGAAGTTGAAGACACAAATCATCAGGATGCCCTTCCTGATTATGCCAACTTATCCAAACCCTCTGAGCACAATGAGAATGGGGATGGTAATGGAATCGAGGATGCGCCTGGGGAAGAGGATGAGGATGAAGATGCAGATTTCAATCCTTTCCTGAAAGAAAATAATTCTGTAGAAGCATCTTCGAGCCTGAGTTCCGAAGTAGAAGATTTGGATGCCAATGTTGCTGACAGTGTGAAAGAAATGATGAAGCAGACCACTGTTTCTTCTGAAGAAGTGTTTGCTGCAACTACAGATAAAGATTTAGTATTGGTTACTCAATCTGAAATCGAATCGGGGTGCGAGAAGGAGAATGGGCCCACCAGTGTAATGGATGCTACGGATTTCGAGGAGCCCATGTTGGACGTGGATTCTGACGGTGCCATCTGTATGCGGACTAGGGCTCGTTATTCTCTCGCGAGTTTCACGCTTGATGAGCTCGAGACGTTTCTCCAAGAATCTGACGACGAAGATGATCTTCAAAACGTTGACGACGAAGAGGAATATAGAAAATTCCTTGCGGGTGTTTTGAGAGGCGATGATTCCCAGAATTTAACAGGGAACGTAAATGCTGATGACGAGGATGAAGATAACGATGCCGACTTTGAGCTTGAACTCGAAGAGGCATTGGAAAGTGAACCTGAAGAGGTTGAGGAAAGACGAATGACAAGACGAAACAGAAGCCAAAAGGCTCCTGTTGAACGCAGCAAGAAGGTTTCGGGAAAGTCGAACAGACCATTACGACCACTTTTACCATTTGCATCAATTCAATCGTTTCCAGCTCCCAACGTCACCCCGTCCTATACGCCACCTGTAAATAACGGCGTCGCCTTTGGATTTACAGCACATCAGATTGGGCAGTTGCATTGCCTGATTCACGAGCATGTGCAGCTACTTATTCAGGTGTTCTCTCTCAGTGTTCTTGAGCCTGTTAAGAACAATATCGCTGCTGAAGTTAAGGAATTAGTTGTAGAGATGCTTCGGAAACGCGATCAAGCGTTGGAATGGAGAACGGTTCCGTATCCGAGATTTTGCTTCTTCCCTCCGTACATTCATCCATCGGTGTCTGATGGGATTCAGAAATCGTTACTGCTAAAGGATGGGAATGGAGATGTACATCAGGATATGCGTCTACCTGATGAGCTGGCAGGCTCTTCTCAAACTCCGGAATGCACCTCTTGGATGCCTTACGTTTGTGGTCCTGTGCTGTCTGTTATGGATGTAGCTCCACTCAGATTAGTGGGAAACTATATGGATGATGTTTCTTCTGGTATGTAATATTGAAGTAATGATGTGTTTGTCGTAATTTTGCGACCATTGTTTTGCTTCTTGTTCTTTATATACTTGCTTACTTGTACAAAATGTTTGACAGCTGTCCGAGCTTATGAACGGTGTCAAATTGAGGTTGGTTTTGAGTCTTGCAGTCAAAAAGAACCCTTGTTTCCTCTTCATAATTTTTCATGTTCTGCCGAGTCTGATGATCAAGGAGAAACGGAAAACAATCCCTCAGATTCTAGTGGGGTGCTTTGTTCTTCGCCCGGCAAGCAAATTATGAAGAAGACAATGGCAGGAACTCTGCTTGAAAAAGCTAAAAATCAACCAGTTGCTCGTGTTCCCAAGGAGATTGCTAAATTAGCTCAGAGGTTTTGGCCATTGTTCAATCCTGCCCTTTATCCTCACAAGCCACCGCCTGCTGCTCTTGTCACTCGGGTTCTTTTTACTGATGCAGAGGACGAGTGAGTTGTATGCTTTTCTTTTTCTAATTATGTTTCATCGCACCATTTCAACATCCATTTGATTCTGTACATTGCTCATTTATATATATATGTGTGTGTGTGTGTGTAGAATGATTGTGAAATCTCAGCATTATCACCACTTGTGTTCTGAAAAGAATTGAATTCGAAGTGAAATAAACAAATTTGGAAGAAGGAAGGAGAGTTCAGAAAGCGTTGCATGATTTTTATTTTTATTTTTGACTGTCTTTATAGCAGTTATTTTCTATTTAGCATTTTCAATTCTTTCAACTTGATACTTGTTTGCAGATTACTAGCATTGGGGTTGATGGAATATAATACAGACTGGAAGGCTATACAGCAACGATTTCTTCCTTGCAAATCTAGGCATCAGGTGATGCATTTTATTATAAAGTGTAAACTTCAAATCTGAAATTTTGTTTCTCGTTTGCTGGTTATTAGCGGAATGTGCTTAGAATTTTATAATGATTGTGATAACATTGTTCTTTTGAAGATGAAAAGCAATTTCTCTTGTTTCATGAAGTTCTTTGACAAGAAAAGTCACATTAGTTGAATATTGTATGGTACATGCTGTAAAACAGATATTTGTGAGGCAGAAGAATCGCGCGTCATCAAAATCACCGGAAAACCCAATAAAGGTATGTCATTATTTCTGATTGTACAGAAAAGATGCCCTCTGCATCATCAAAAAGCAAGCTCATTTTTTGTTTTGTAGGCTGTGCGACGGATGAAAAACTCCCCCTTGACCTCTGAGGAGATGGCTCGCATTGACGTGGTATGACATTGTGTAAAATTTTGTGGGACCATTCCTTTCAATCATATATTTGATTTTAATGTTTCAGGGATTGAAAAGGTTTAAACTCGACTGGATATCGATATGGAGATCTTTCGTTCCTTATAGGGATCCTTCCTTGCTTCCACGGCAGTGGCGCATTGCTTGTGGCACACAGAAGTCATACAAATCTGATGCAGACAAGAACGCAAAGCGGCGTTTAAATCAATTAAAAAGAAAAACTAGCAAACCTCCTTCAACTGGGCATTCATTCTCTGAGAAAGAGGTATACATACTTCTTAAGCTTGAATTTTTTTTTTTTTTTTTTTTTTTGTTGTAGATTCACAGTGCATTTTTCAATGGATGTCTTTTATTTGTTACAGATATAGTTACGAAACCACCAACTTATTACCTCTATTTTCCTAAATATCAAGCATCCCATCTACCCTTGCTCAATGGCCCCATACTAGGAACCATATTATGCTAATAGGCAGTCACATGGACGGACTGAATTAGAATTCTATTGTACTTTAGTCTTTTGCTGTGATTGTCGAGAAAACCATCAAAACCAAGATTTTTTTTCCTTTATTTTTTCTATTGATTATTGTTCCACCCTCTATTTTCTTTTGATAATTACATTTTCCTGTTCAGGCTCTACATCAGTTATTTAAGACAAAAACTTATGTACACCCGCCTAATGGAGTACAGTCCGTTAGGCAGCGCCCAAATTTTAACTGTTTTAGTTTTCCTTTTGGTTTTTTAGGCTTCTTTTTTGTTTTTTATTGAGTTTTGTTTTTCTTAGGGGTTTTCAGTTTTACACGGTTTTTTTTCTTCATTTTTTTAGGGTTTTTTTCCCCCATTTTTTAGGGCTCTTTTTTTAGTTGGTTTAGTTTTTCCAGGGTCCTCCAGTTTTTGGTTTTTAAAATAGAATAAAATATTTCAAATCTAGTTTAGGGGACCTGCCTCACCGTTAAACTGCCTGACAGGAATGTGCCCCGTTATTTAATGACAAATTTGATTACTTCAATCATATGTTATCAACGCAATTGTTTTTAATGGCGTTCGGATTTCTGACATGTATGTAAAAGTACGTTTGGTTTCTGCATAGTATACTTTTCAAATTTTGAAAATCCTCTATTTTCAGGGGGATAACACTGATAATGCAGTTGATGAAACTAACTGTGGCAATAATCGCGTTGACAAGGAAGACGAAGCTTATGTTCACGAGGCATTTTTAGCAGATTGGAGGCCAGATGATAATAATGTTTCTTCAAGTATTTTAAACTTCATGCCCTCCCATGATCTTACTATTCATCCCCAAATTTCTTCCAAGTCACCATCTGCTTCAAGGTAACCATCACCTGCCGTAACTTCTAATTTTTCTCAACGTTTTTATTTTAAGTGTGTGATTTCTGATTTCCTGTCCAGTTCTCAACCTGTTCTCCGACCATATCGAGCTCGTAGACAAAACAACGCACGCGTGGTGAAATTAGCTCCCGATTTGCCTCCTCTTAACCTTCCTCCGTCCGTTCGCGTTATGTCACAATCGTCTTTCAAAAGCTCCCAGGCGGTCGCACCCTCGAAAATCTCCAGCAATGCTTCTAGAATCGCTGACCTGGCGGGCTCTTCAGCGAAATCTGGACCGTACAATATTTCTGCGACCAGTCAGCATCCAAATCATTCAGATCTTCAAATGCATCCTCTGTTATTCCAGGCACCTCAAAATGGTCAACTGCCGTATTATCCGGTCAACTGCACAAGTAGCAGATCGAGTTCTTTCAATTTCTTTCCTGGCAAGCAACCACAACTTAGCCTTGGTCTTTTCCATAACCCGCGTCATATAAGAGATGCCGTGAATTTTCTCAGCAAATCATCGAATCTTCCCGACAAAAACGCATCGTCATCATCGTCGTCATTTGGCGTTGACTTTCATCCACTTTTACAAAGAAGTGACGATGTGGATACACACTCAGTAGCTGCTGCACATCCTGCTCGTTCTACTCGAGCCATAAGTACACCACCTGTAGATGGTAGTTCGGAAAGCGCTTCTGGTAAAAAAGTTGCAAGCTCGAGTGGGAAGGCTAATGAACTAGACTTGGATATGCGTTTGAGTTTCGCATCCAAGAAGAACCAAAAAGCTGCTAAAAACAAAAACTCAGGTGATGTTACACCGGTTACCTCCAGAAATAAAGGGAGTAGAAAAGTTTCGGAGACAACGTGCGATGAGTCACTTCCTGAAATTATAATGGAACAGGAAGAGTTGAGCGACTCTGAGGAAGAAGAGTTTGGGGAAAATGTTGAATTTGAGTGCGAGGAAATGGCTGATTCGGATGGAGACAGTTTGTCTGAATCGGAGCAAATTTTGAACATACCGAACAAGGTATTTATAATATAATTATTATTATCATTATTATTATTTTTTTTTGTTGGCATATCATTAAGTTTTTGTGATTTGTGTATTAAATGTTTTCAGGAAGAGCAGCGAGATGAAATGGATGCAGATATTGATGATGCCCGAGTGCTAAATACTCAGACAGACAATAATAATAATAATAATCATAATAATAATAATAATAATACATGCAGTACGTTGGATGGACAATTAGGCGGGTTAGAGTCGACTGAAGGGGTTAATAATATCAATCCCAATGTATCATCTTTGAATCTAAATTCCTGTCCTTCAATTTCCCCACTTTCGAACCCTAACAATGGGATAACTGGGTATGAATTTGGGCCGTTTGGTGCAACTGGAATGTTGGGCCAGAATCAACCTCCTGTTAGTAGTTCAAAAGGAGGATCTAGCCGGCGGATAAACCCAGGCCCGGGTGACACCTTGCCAAGAAATCCCAGGAAACGCGTTTGCAGATCGAAATCGAATCCAAGCGTCGTTGCTGGGTCTGGAAAAGGAAGCTCAAGCCCAAGTATCGATACGAGTGTAGAAAAATTGAAGAATGTTAGTTGATGGTCATTTGTATATGTTACTTTTGTTTCTCAGCTCTTGTAAAAATCGACTCTTATATTTGTCCTAATGTAATTTTCCAGAAATTAGTTCCTTGTACCATGGACTTTGTATCTGAAAGTTTAGCCTAATTACAATAAAACACCAACTATCTTTCAAAATTACAAATACCCCCTTAAATGTTTGAAACCGCCGGGCATTGTTTTTGTAATTAGGCTGAACTTGAGGGGTGATTTTTGTAATTAACTATAAAATCTCTTTTCAATAACCAATGAAACATTATACAAAATATGTCAAGTAATGTAGACAAAGTATCAGAACAAATTGGTAAAAAAAAAATAAAAATTTATTATTCAAGAGTGTAGCCAGAGGCGATCGTGCAGACGGTCTTCTCCGGCACCGAACATCTCATCGACCCGTTCACCGTCTCTGTAGAAATGGAATGTAGGCGTGTATCGAATGTGTTGAGTCGTTTCTGGACACTCGTCGATATCAGCATACACAAACGAAAGCTTCGGAAATTTGTTACTCAATTGGCTGAACACAGGAAGAATCTGACTGCAAACACCGCACCTGAGAATCACAAAACCAAAACATGTTTGTATTTGATAAAAACGAGCCAACTTTTTTTTTTCTTTGAGACATTTCATCGAACACTTAGTTTGCATGTAAATTAGCAGAAACTGAACATTACCAAGAAGCACCGTAGTTGATAACAGCCTGCAAAATAGATTTCCCAAAGCAGAAATCAGTTCAACACACACTTTTTCATGCAACAAGTAAGATTTTCAAATATGTGAAGGACCCAAAACATTAAGGGATTTTGATTTTGCTTACAGGGAGTTTTGAGGCTTTGATTTGACGAAAGATATTGGTGAGATTGTCATCACTGTCCGCAGCAATGAGTTTACGATTAGGGTTTTTGAGTAAAAAGCTGTTTTCTTCTTCCTTGTCTGTCTTCTTCGCCATCTCTACCTTTTTCTATTCTCCACGTTTCCTTTCTTTAGTGATTTGAGTTTGTCAAATTGATTAGTTATATTCAGTTTTTATATATGTCCAATGTTTGAAAATCGGGCCGGGCCAGTTTTTTATTTGGCCCGGGTGACTAATGACCATAGCCACCCGGCAAGACCCGATAAAAAGTAAAATCAGTGAACCAGTGAACTGGTAAAAATCACTTCTAATCCTTTTTTTTTAATTAGTAAAAAAAATTAAAAATAGGTAATTCTAATTATTTCAAATGTCAACTTAGTATCAAGATTGTTTTAAATGATTCTAAAATTTTAAATGATCTTTAATATTAAATGATCAATATTCATTATTTGCTAATTTTTAATTTCAAAATTGTTTTAAATGATCCTAAATTTTTGTTATCATAATAAATTCATACAAAATGATATCGACTTTGAATGAATGTGCTGGGTAAGAGAACTGTACGTGATATGTATGATATTAATATAACTGCTATTTTTATTGCATTATTGTTATTATTTGCAATATATATATATACTAATCTGGTTTGATGCCCGAGTTTTAAAAAACGGTTCAACTGATTGGACCATTAATCCAGTAAATTAATTATTGATTCGGTTTGATGTTCGGCCCGGTTTTCAAAACATTGCATCACTTGAAGCTTAATCAAATTCGAAATATTTACAATTGCAGCCCTATAGTTAGAGTTTCCAAATTTTTATCTAATTACTAATTGACACGTAGAGCTATTATTATTATTATTATTAAGAAAAACGTAGAGAAAAAAGATTAATTTGTTTTTTATAAATCATAGTACTATTGTCTTCACACAGTTTGGATTATTGTCCACGTGTCACGTACTCATTGAGAAGGTGGTAATTCGCAGTGTGCTGATTCGTGCTAATAATCAAGACTTATTTTTTCCTCCAAAATTTCCCTTTTTTTTTGAAATTGCACTACACTTTTCTTCTTCAAGTGAAGAATATCAAGACTGGTGGGCTTATTATTTATTCTCTGTTAACCTTCGTTTAAGCAGCTTCAATACAAAACTGATTGTTCTGAGGAGGATATTGAGGTTTGTTCATGGAACCCTTTATTTTGAATGCTTGTTTATTATGTTCAGCTGATAATATTTTTCTTGCTTTAAAAAAACAAAACCAAAAATAAAAATAAAAAAAGAAATCCAGTGATTTTTCTTTGTGTTAGTCTTCAACCTTTTTTCTGGTGCTAGAATATTATACGTATTTTGTTTAATCGAATGGGTCTTGTTGATAGGGCACAAAACACACACACACACACACACACACACAGAAAGGGCTTAATACACTTTTAGTCAAGAATGTGCTGTTCTGTGATTTTTTTTTTTTCTTATTTATTTGGTTGCTTGTTTGTGAATCCCTTTGTGCAGTGGGATTTTCCAGAGCTGGTTGCTATTTTGAATGTTCTTTTGTTAATTATTTTTCTCATTTCTTGATTTTGGCTGCATATAGTTTCTTGAATCTGTCTGTTTTTGTCTATTATATCCCTTTCAGCTCATTAACAAAAAAATACTAAATATATCTCTTTTTAAATGTCTAAACCCTCTTTTGTATTGTTTCAAGTCCTGTTAATTTCTCCTTAATTTGTAGTCTCATTATATTTTTCAAAATCTGAATGAAAATTTGAATAATAATTTAAAAAAGAAAAAAAAAAGTGTTACCAGTTCCTTTGCCATTTTTATAAGACACTAAAAAAGAATGTTAATCTTATTTCGCTGCCTACTCCAAAAATCCCTTCTTTTTTTTTTTTTTTCAGATTGTTCGACAAAATGAGGCGATTTTGGTTTGCCAACGACGACCTCCCGATCGTCATACTATCCCGACTATCCGCCAAAACATTACACTATCTGAAGTACGTTTCGAAAGATTGGCTCAACCTTATCTCGGGTCGCCCCTTCATCGCCTCCCAGCTGAAAAACACCGAACCTGTCTCGGGTTTTTTCTTCCAAGAGGTATTCGAGTGGACTGACCAAGAAGGCATCGAGTCCATCTCCTACATCCCGGTCGACACCCAAACGGTCAACGTTTGCCGCACTGTTTTGGACTTTCTCCCCGAAAACGTCGTCATCCTCTCGTTCAACAACGGCCTCTTATGCTGCCGAAGCTGTTTTCCCAACTCGCAGCCCAAAATACACGTTTGCAACCCGTTGAACAAGAAATGGACGACCCTTCAGTGGCCCGATCATAATATCTCCCAGCACAGCAGCATTTCTTTAGCTTTCGACCCGTTTCAGAACCCGGTAGACAAGTCGACCCGTTTCAAGTTGGTTGCCGTCAGCGTCGTCGAAAAGGAAAACGAAAATGAAAACGAAAACGAAAACGAAGAGTATTATTTCTCGTTCGACATATATTCGTCCGAGACAGGCTCGTGGAGGAGATCGAACGAGTGGTGCATATCAAGCCACAATTTGACTAAGAGCAAGAACGCAACGGTTGACGGGGTTTCGTATTGGCTGACGGGCGGATACCAGATCCTGATGTTCGACCCGGAAAACGAGCTTTCTTGGTTGGTTACCGCCCCATTACCGCGGACGGAGTTTAGTAGCATTCCGGAGACGTGTATCGGGGAGTCGGAGGGCAAGCTGCACTATGTGATCGTTTCTGAGGATGGGCTCCAGCTGTGGGCCCTGGAGGATCGTTTTGGGCCGACG
This sequence comes from Phtheirospermum japonicum, assembly GCA_014905375.1. Classification (NCBI taxonomy): domain Eukaryota; kingdom Viridiplantae; phylum Streptophyta; class Magnoliopsida; order Lamiales; family Orobanchaceae; genus Phtheirospermum; species Phtheirospermum japonicum. Next base: position 1,809,245 of record BMAC01000168.1, read on the forward strand.
TGGGAGCTGAGGATGTCGATAGCGCTGGACGTGTTGGAGAGCGAGAATCCGAATGCGCTTTATAAGTTGTCGGAGAAAGTGGCGGGCCGGGCTTGTAAGGAGACGCCCGCGTGGATGGACCCGCTGTCGTTCAAGGACGGGGTGCTGCTTCTGAGGGTGTCGGTGAATGTTTATGTGTACCGGTTCGAGACGAGGGAGATGAAGAAATTGTGTCATGTTTCGACCTTGGGCCCGAAATCGATGTATTCGCCTATTGTGGTCCCGTATAGCATGAGTTTGGTCCCACTTGATTGAGGAGCATAGTTTATTATATATATTATTAACTTATTTGCTAGACTGTTGTCAGTTGAGTTCCTGGGAAATTTTTTGGCAGATTATCGTTGTAGGATTTGATATGCAATGATAGTGTTTTAAAGGTATTATTTAATATACAAATGAAACAAATGCATTTTGGCACTTTAATTTTCCTGGAAATATGATCAGCTCATCATCTGGCTTCTTATATAAAAAAGCTAGCATCTTTAGAAGCTGTAATAAACTTTGCTTATTAAAATTTGAATCTTTGAAACTCTGTATTCTCCAAAAAAAATAAAAATTAAATTAAATTAAAAAATATATTTATATCTTTGAAGCTCCATAATATAATAATAGGAAACCACAAGAATAATATCATTTGTCTGTTTTTTTTCTCTGAAAAAACACATCAGTTTAATTCGAATTTCTGAAAAATTTGTTCAAGATTTAAACTTTTCATCTTATATTATTAACGTTAACACATACACGTGAGACTAATGTTACTTTCTCAAATCAAGAAGCTTCACACAGTAACCACCACCTACGCCAGCACACTGCGCCAATGCGTTGAAACCTCAAACTTACGAAAAGCCACAGCAATTCATGCAAAACTCATCAAAACATCGAAAGTCGACTCAGATTCTTTATTCATCCATAACCATTTGGTGAACGCGTATGTTAAATGTGGTGATGTTTGGAATGGCCTACAGGTGTTTGATGAAATGCCTGAGAAGAACGTGGTTTCATGGACGGTCATCATTGCCGGTTTTGTGCAAAAGGGTTTTCCGACCGAAGCCGTTTCTGTGTTCACAGACATGCATAGAAGTAACGTTAGGCCGAACGAGTTCACTTTCGTTAGCTTACTCCACGCTTGCTCGTCCACCGAGCGATTAGACTTAACCTGTGCGTTTCAAGTTTATGCATTGATAATTAGGCTCGGGTTTATGAGTAACGTGTACTTGGTGAACGCGTTCTTGACTGCTTTGATCAGGCATTGCAGGTTGGACGAAGCTATGAACGTTTTCGACGGGTGTTTTGAAAAGGACACTGTTTCTTGGAACGCTATGTTCGATGGCTTTTTGAAATTTAGTTGCGATGGTATGCCAAGATTCTGGTGTAGGATGACTAGTGAAGGTATAAAACCCGATGAGTTCACGTTCGCCACCGTTCTCACCGGTATGGCTGAGCTGTCGAATCTTGAAATGGGTTTGCAAGTTCATGCCTTGGTTGTGAAATCGGGTCACGGGCGCGAAAGATGCGTTGGGAACGCATTGGTGGACATGTATTTGAAAAGTCAAAGGCTTAGCGATGGGTTTAGAGCGTTTGACGAGATTTCGATGAAAGATGTATGTTCTTGGACTCAAATGGCGGCCGGGTGTTTGAACAGTGGGAAGCCGGTCGAGGCACTTAAGGTGTTCGATGAAATGAGAAGGACCGGGGTTAAACCTAATAAGTTCACTCTCGCGACGGGGATTAACGCGTGTGCCAACTTAGCGAGTTTGTATGAAGGGGAGAAAATTCAAGGGCTTATGGTTAAATTAGGGGATGAAGTTGATGTGTGCGTGAACAATGCGTTGCTCGACATGTACGCGAAATGTGGGTGTATGGATGGGGCGTTGAGGGTTTTTAGGTCGATGGGTGAACGTTCGGTGGTCTCATGGACGACGATGATTATGGGGTACGCGCAAAATGGGCTTTGTGATAATGCTCTCGAGATTTTCGAAGCGATGAGGCTGGAAAATGCGGAGCCTAATTATATAACTTTTATCTGTGTGTTGTATGCATGTAGCCAAGGTGGGTGTATTGAAAAGGGGCTTAGGTATTTTTCTTGCATGAGAAGTGAGTATGGGATTGATCCTGGAGAGGATCATTACGCCTGTGTGGTGAGTCTTTTGGGCCGGGCCGGGCGTATAAAAGAAGCGGAGGAGTTGGTTTTGGGTATGCCGTTTAAGGCAGGTGCTGTTGTTTGGCAGACGTTGCTTGGGGCGTGTAGGATGCACGGGGACGTGGAGACAGCAAAACGGGCGGCGGAGAATGCATTAGCTGTGGATGAGAATGATCCGTCGACGTATGTGTTGTTGTCGAATACATTTGCGGATTTCGAGAATTGGAACGGTGTTGGGAAAGTGAGAGAGTGGATCGAGAACAGGGATATCAAGAAAATACCAGGTTCGAGTTGGCTTCAAATCAACAAAGATCGTTCGAATGTGTAGTGTGTTGCTCTCTGTAATGTCATTGAGGTTTTTGTTCATGTAATGCCTGCTTTTGCTAATATATACAAAAACTAATTCCCCTTTGATAGAGCTAAACTGAAAGAAAGTCTGCAAACGATGACCTGAACGAAAACTGAAATCGAATATTGGTCCGGGAAAAAAATAAAAATCAAAGCAAAACATTTGTTCATTATGGTACAGTGAGTCTACGATTTAAAATTTTCAAAAATTCCGATCCACACAAAAGTGGAGGTGTATCCAAAGCGATCGAGGGCTTCTTATTAAAATGAAGTTTTAGGTCTAATAATAATAATAAATGGTCATTTTGCTGGGCTTTGGATCGTGTATCAACTTCAACGGCCAACGAACCCTCCTCCTCCACCGCCTCGTCTGTCCATCATCACTTGATCTCTCTCCTGTCTCAGTTTATCCACAATGTGAAGCGTCGCAGGATTATGAAAACGGTCACGAACAAACTTTCTTTCTTCGGCTTGAATCTCCTTGACGGCACTTGGATATGGATTTGGAGGGGGTCTTTTTCCCTGAAGCCGAGCGACTTGCTTCACACGAGCATATGCCTTCTTTTTGTCTTTTCTCTCGGCCCGATACTCCATCTACCACATATGATGCAAACATTTATTAAGTCTAGGGAAAAATATATATTGGGTGGTTAGTTACAAAGTTTGGGTTCTTTATTCGCCACACTAAGTGAGGATTCATATAAAATTGACAGAAAAATGAAGAAGAAGAAAAAAGTATGCATACATCAGCGACGGCCATAGCTTCCGCCTCACTAGCCCCCTGCTCCTTTAAGTCGAGCACTCTCCAAGCATATACACGGGCTGAAGGTGGATCGAAACCAGATATCCTGTTGGAAAGTGCACACGTGAAAATGCATAGAGATAAATAGATTCAAATGGTTACTTATTTGATATTACAGGTTCATATAATAGTTAAGAACAGAAAACGTGTTTGGTGCCTCTATATATTTTGAAAAATCATAAGCTCCTTCTTCTTTTTTTTTTTTCCCTCTATTTCTTTATTTAATTATGGACTTATATTTTGTCAAAATGGAAGGGAGAGATCAGAAAATAGAGTTAAAAAATATCAAAAAAAAAAAAAACACTCCACAAGCTCAATAAACATCATTCTTCACCTAAATGCTTCCATAGATCATGACTTTTGCCCTGAAATTGGTTTTCATTTTCTTCTTAACTGTTGTTTCCTCTTTCTAATGCAAGCATAGATAAATTTTCCGATTCATTTCCTATTGAAATCCAAGGGACATATTATCTCAATGGCCATCTTCTAATTGGCTAACAAGTTACAAGCTCAAAAAGTGGGCCAAAAGAAATGGAGAATCACAAAAATCATATCAAAAGTACGTTCGATAGTAAAATCTTTGAAGTTCTTACTAGATGATGAGTCCTACTTAACGTACAGGCCCTTTTAACAAATAATTGCATACAATTACCGAATTACACTTACACGAATAATAGCAATATTTACATATCAACAGCTAATGGGTAAAAAAAAGAAGCTAAAATGAGTTGAACTAACAATCCTAGACCCAACTTCACAACCAAACACCATATTATCATTTTTTTTTCTCTGTCCATAAAATAAATCCAAAAAACAAAATCACACTGAATAATGCATAAGAATCAAGAAAGGGATCAAGCCAAATACTTGATAACATCTTGATACGTAGAATCTGGATGCTTTTGAAAAAACTTATTCACATAAGTATCCTCCGGCAAAATTATCTGCTTCAGCTTACTCTCTGCGCGAGGAAATGTAGCAGGTGGCGCCCTAAATAGCAACATTTTAGGGAAATTAAAGAAAAATTAATAATAATCACAATTCTGCAGAAAAACTACTATTCCAGGAAATAAATGGGGAAAGAATACAGATAAATGACGTACTTTTCCATGGCTTTGAGCCATAAAGGCTCGGCTTTAGCAAACCCTTTTACAAGCTTCCGAGTTTTTGTGAGCAAATCTCCTTTCATATACGACATCGTTCACCTGCGCTTCAATCTGTCAATACAAAATGAAATGATTTTAAAAGAGGATTAGAATACCGTAAAAGGGAAGAACAAGTGAATCATACGGCGTCGTATCCTGCAAACTACAGAAAGATCCAATTTTTTTGGCCAGCAGAGATGGAGGAAGGGTAAAACAGTGATACTGATTAAAAAACTGGGCTTTTTATTTGGACCAACTTAGACCAAAAAATAGGCCTGAATTTTGTTTCTAATCAAATGAGCCCATTAATGAAACTCAGCCCAAAAAGAGTCATCCCTCTTCTTTCCTTTTCCAGTTTCTTTCACCGCTCCCTTTCATTTATTTTCTTCATCTGCAAAAAATTATTTTCCCTCCATATATTGTGCTTTCACCGACGCCGCCGTCCCCGCCGCCCGCCACCAACACTCCGACCACTTCCTTAGCGGCCTTCCATGCTATGGATATGTCACTGGCGGTTAGTAATTCTGCTGACCTTAAAAAAATCAATATTGAATTTTTAATTCATGGGTGCCTGCTTTTTTCCAATAAATTCCTTGTTCTCTTTAAAATTTGGGATATCACGTCGGTTGGGTTTGCTTAGAAGGCGGATAACTGTAAAAGATTGTAGCTTTTTGTGCCATATGTACAGCCATGTTTCTACGGCTCCATTTTTAGATGATTCTGACTGTTCGACTTCAAATAGCGAGAGCAGCTCAGAAAATGAAACCAGTTTCTTAAGAGAAAACAATCATCTCGAACTTAGAAACGTTGAGCTTTTTTGTGCTGTTGTTAGAGTGCTGAAATCTTTAAATTGGGAAATTGCAAGAAAAGTAGGTTTTGCCAGGACTGTGGAGAGGTACGGTTTTGATCAATCTCTCGTGATTTTTAAGATGTTTTTGAATGTATATGCGCGTGCCGAAATGCGATTGGAAGTATATGCCTTGCTTAGGGAGATTGTGTGTTATTGTCAAAAATCCGAGCTCGATTTGTTTAGTTTATCGTACGCTTTATTGGATTCTGATGCAGAAGGGATGAGTTTTGTGGTTAATTTACTCATCAAGGTTTTCGCTTCGAATCGGATGCTCGAGAACGCTATCGATGCATTTGCGCAGGCTAAGAGGCTCAGTTTTCAACCGTGTATCCGCTCGTGCAATTTCTTGCTTAAATGCTTGGCAGAAGAAAACGAAAGGGATTATCTTGTGAGGTTATTTGACGAAATGAAAAAATATGGACCGTTTCCTAGTGTATACACGTACACGATTATGATGAATTTTTACTGCAGTCAAGTTACGGTCGATATTGAACAAGCAACTAACATTCTGGAGGAAATGGAGATAAATGGAATTAGCCCATCTGTTGTAACATATAATACGTACATTGGTGGACTGTGCAGAGTTGGAGTTGTTGAGCTTGCTTGGAAATTCATTCAAGATTTGATAAATAACGGTCAGCCGCTCAATTGTTACTGTTACAATACGGTTATTCACACGTTTGTGAATAGAGGTGAAACGGATAAGGCTATGCATGTTTTTGAGAAAATGAAGAATAGTGGAGTTGCACCAGATTTATATAGCTATAGTATTTTGATCGAGGGATTTTGCAGATGTGGAGACGTTGAGAAAGGTTTTGATTTTCTTAAAGAAATGGAAGAAAATAATATTAAACCAACCCTCGTCACCTATAGCTCGATTTTAAAAGGCCTATCGAGTAGTGGGTTAATGGGAATCTCGTTGGATTTGTTCCGAAATATTGGGAATTACGGATGTGAATATGACGAGCGTGCTTACAACATTTTAATCAGTGGGTTTTGTGTTCAGGGTGACATGGACTCGGCGAACAAGCTTTTGGAGGAGATGATTAGCAATAATTTAGCTCCTAATTCGGTCAGCTACAGGAGTTTGATTCTTGGGTTCTGTAAAATCGGTTCCTTTGACAAAGCCTTGAGTTTTTTCAACGTTATGACAGAAGCGGGGTTTTTACCCGATTCGTTTACGTGTAACCGTGCTATAAGTGGATACTGCAATGAAGGGCGGGTCGATAAAGCATTGCAGCTTGTCGGTGAAATGAGGGGCTCAGGCATTTCTACAAACGTGCACACTTATAGCGTTGTTATCAATAAACTATGTAAAGAACGCAAATCGGAGAGGGCGTTGGAGCTTATTCCGATGATGCTTAAATGTTGTCTTACGTTCCCGAACGTTGTGATTTATAGCATCCTCATCGACGGTTTCGGTAAACAGGCGAATCCGGAAAAGGCTTTTGCGTTGTACAAGAAAATGTTGAGTGCTGGGATTTGTCCCGATAAAGTTACGTTCACGATACTTATAAATGTCTTGTCTACAGCGGGGAGGTTGAAAGACGCGTACGAGCTGTTCGAAGAAATGATATCTAAGGGCTTAGACCCGGATAAAATATTGTACACGTCGATGATAGCTGGATTTTGTCGGAGCAGAGATATGAGGATGGCGTGGAGATTGTTTCAGGAAATGTCGGAGAGAGATATTTTGCCTTCAGTGGTTACGTATACGTGCCTGATTGATGGGTTTTGCAAGGTTGATCATATGGATGATGCGTGCATGCTTTTCGATAAAATGATTATGAAGGATTTATGCCCTGATAGAATTACGTGTTCGGTTCTTATTCGTGGGTACCAAAAATGTGGAGATGTGGGTAAAGCTAGGCAGCTAGTCGACGAAATGAAAAAAAGGGGCCTGCTTCTAGATGAAAGTACCTCGACAACATTTGTAAAATAGAGTTCATGATTTTAAAAAAAAATTGTTCTTGTCTTCGCAGTTTTACAACATCAATTCCTACAAGCTACCCATGGGACTTTGATTGAGGAAGCACATGAAGGCAAGAACGTATGGTACAATATATCTCAACTCGTCTGAATTTCAAGAAAATGATGAAAGTTTACTAGATTTCATTTTCCTATAGGACACTCGAGTAAAAACTGTTTAATTTCTGGACGGAAAAATATAATAATAATATTATTAATAAGTGCGTGAAATCTCGACTGCTGAAAAAATATCTTCCCCATTTGATGTTTTTGAAGATTGTCTATAAGCATTGTGTTAACTATATACTCTCTTTAAAGATTTTACCTTTCTTATACATATGTTAACGTTGTATTACAGTGAAATCCTTTTGCGAGATAATGGATAACAAGAATGCTAATTTCGTATCTCAAGTGGGATATATTTGTTCGGAGGATTTGATTATTGGCATCTGTTGTCACGCCGGGCATCTGTCAGGTCAGCACATTTCTTGTGAAAAATGTAATCCCTGAATTCGAGTTTTTTGGTTTGATATAATTTTTCATTAACTTGGCTATGAATGTGACCTCCTTGCTTTTTCTTTACTAATCTTAGGAATCTGATTTTCTATCTTGCTTCAGTTAAAGGTTGGTATGTAGCATTGTGTGTGAATAGAAACACCCTTATCAAAATTTAGAATGTCTGTAAAAATTGAATCTTTTTTATGTTTTCAGATTCTGTTAAAATTATGAAGAATCAGAAACTGAAGTTGACATTTGAAAACAAGAGGTGGCAATCACTTTCTAGGTGCGCTCTGATTGGCCGACAAATGAGATGATGAAACTGGATATGAAGTTTACGGGTTTCCGACATAAAGGCTCAAATTTTCTAGGCGCGCTCTGATCGGCCCTCCGGGGATGGTTGGGCCGAGATCCGCTTCCAGATGTCCACTCACTCCCAGCAATAGCTCGGCGGGCGAAGCTTGAATACCGGGTTTATTTGAAAAAGAATAAGAAAAAAAAACCCTCAGAATTAATCATCTCAACATAGTTGTTTCAATTTTAGTTCAGTATCTTGTAGAATTCAATTTTATTTGGCTGTGTATAAGAGTGACATTTGTGATGTTTGCATTGAGTTTCATGGCAATTTTCAATTTAGAATTTGGAGTGTATTTGTTACCAAACTATTTTGTAGATACATGTCAAATTATGTTCCAGAATGTTCCACACTGTTCCATTTCTAATAGTAACAATTAATAAATAATTTAGGATTAGTAGGAAATTAGACTGAATTATTGACTAAATTGTGAAGATGAGAATGTGTTAAAAAGCACACGTTTTTCCCTTCTTCCCAATTACACACAATATAGATACATATATAGATACAGGATTATCCAATCTCTCACTGCAAAAAATTTCTCCCCATGTCTACGGCGGATCTTTCGCAAGGCGGTGGCGGCGGGCACCAATACTACTGCTACCAATGCGAAAAAAACACAAAAAAAACACCACATGTAGTCCGTATTGAAACCAAAAATTCACCTAATTTCCAATGTACATTCAAAAGCTTGCATTGCATGCTCACACTAAATCCACATTAAAGCAGTAAATCACCCTCAATCATTAAATTAAAAAAAAAAAAACAAAAAAGTAAAAGTAAATTTGAACATCAACAACATACTTCAGTCGAGATCCTCCTTCCCTAGCTTGACCTCCTCCTACCTGCACCAGTATTCCGATGCTCCACCGTCATTGTTGTTATTGTTATTATTATTATTCCCAGCTTCTTCCTCCCCCGCTATTGCTCGTCTCGGCTTGTGATCCCAATCCTCTAAACCACCCCATGGCACGATATCCTAAACCTCCGTTTCCATCGTCCCCGGCACCTGCGTACTGTTATCATTATTATTACTACTGTTCCTACTATTATTATTATTATCATTGTTTTGCCCTGTTTCTTCGATTTTCGTATTCCGGATCATCAGTAGGCAGCCTCGAAACCTACAAACCGGGCAGAAGAATTATGCATCTCAAGCCAGGCAAAATACAATCTTTATGGTAAATATGCTTGCAAGGCATCTGTTTCGCCTCCTCGTTCAACCCGAAGCTATCTTTGGCACCACCGCGCACTGCGAGAGGAATCTGAATCCAGCAATTCCTGTGTGATCCTTTACGTCCGGCAGCCCCTCGACCGCCGACTTTGACGCTGGCGGCGTCCCGTACCGATTCGGATCGTTCTCCGCGAGCTGGCTGGATCAATTGCTCCAGGACCAGGACCAACGAAATAATCCCCTAGATTCGCAGGGAGCCGGAAATCAGCCCCTCCGCCGCCCAACCCCGCCCGCCGCCGGGAGATTCGAAGACGGACCTGAATATTTGCCCCCCTCGCCTGAAGGGTATTGATGTAGTTATTGAGAAACGAGAAGGGGTTTGAATTCGTCGGAGGATCGATTTCCGAGGAGCGCCGAGAGATCGTCCAATCCGCCGCCGGACGAGAGGGAGAACGATTGAGCGGGCGGCGTTGGGGAAGAACCTGGGGAGGCCGAGGCCGCCGCGGGGGACGACGGGGACGGGGATGTTGTGGCTGCCGAAAAAGAGGTTAGGGATAGGGTTAGCGGGGTTTGAGGGGGGTGGGGAGTCGGGATTCTTCTA